>CATIWK010552407.1:0-12600 GCA_949634005.1 Mallotus japonicus
TCATGAGGCGGCGCCTCACCGACAACCAGGGTGAAGAGGCGGCGCCTTTTCATTGAGGCGATCGCCTCTTCACCCAAGGCTAGCAATTTGGGCTTGGGCTTGAAGGCTAGCGGGCTAGGGTTCAATGTCTATGTCTTAGGCCTGGTCATTTTGGGCTAAGTTTTAAGCTTTGGAATTCATTCCTAAAAAGGTTTGAGACTCTTCTCACATCCGAAGTACAGACTTGCTCATCACCGGGCTTTCGTTGCGGGCCCAAACAGAGGGTGTCTACAAACACTAAAAAAACAGGAGCAACAAAATCAACAACATTGAAAAAGCAGAAGCAACAACAAGCAACAAATAAAAAAGCAGCAACAAGCAACAAATAAAAAAGCAGCAACACTGAAAAAATAGGAGCAACAAAATCAACAACACTGAAAAAACAGAAACAACAAAAGGCAACAACAAGCAACAAAAAACAATAACAAGCAACAAAAAACAACACTGAAAAATCTGACAAATTAGTGTTTTAGTAGCATATGAAACTTGAATGCTTTATGTATTTAAAGAAGAATCAATCTAGGGATAGAAAATTAAATGGCTGGGCTTTTTTTTTTAAAAAAAAAAAGAGTGATGGATAAAAGGAGAAAATACTCTTCATGGATTATCCCACATGGAGTAGAATAGAAAAATAAGATTCAAGTAGCCAAACATCCAGACCTCTGAAGTAAAAATAAGATAAGAAAATATACTAAATCACCTCATATTATAATTCATTTTTATTGCTTTTTAATTTTTATAAAGAAATTTAATTATAGTGATCAAATTAGTATTTTTTAATGAAATTTATTGAATTTTTAAATTCGAGTCTCCATATTTATTTGAGAATACATAAAAATAAAAAGAAAAAGAAAAAGAAAAAATTCATCTATTTTCTCAATTTCTCATCTCTCTACTAAAAAGATAACAAAATTATAAATTAAAAACTAGAATATTTTATAGATCATATAATAAACTGAAGTCAAATCTAACAATAATCTTTTTCTTATTTTTTTTATTTTTATTTTTTATATCTTGATAGTGAAAGAACATATATACAAATCCCATTGATCTGGGGCATGGACAAAGACTTTTCCACTATGTGTCAAATTGCCTAAATAGTACTAAAAATAAAAAGCAACAACAAGCAACAAAAAAAAAACAAGCAGCAACAAAAAAGCAACAACATTGAAAAATAAAAAGCAACAACACTGAAAAAAAAAGAAACAAAAAGCAATAACAAGCAACAACACTGGAAAACAAAAAAGCAACTAACGAACATACCTTATCAGGATTAAGAAGGACATTAATACCAGGAACAACATTCTCCAAACCGTTTGTCACCTGAATAGCCCTTGTCTTAAATGAGTTGCACTGTTTGCTGCAACATGCAACAAATAAATTGGAATTAGCATATGAAAGGAATGATTGCTTACTTTTGAAAAACAACATCAGCCAGGCACATGTAGACAAAAGCACACATATATTTTATGTTCAAATGATCCTCACCATTAAAACTACTTAAAATATTGTAAATAACAGATCTAAAGTGTCATAAACCACTTAGCAAAGTGTATAACTGAACTTCATCCTATGGAACCAAACTTCAGACAGCAAGTGGAGTTTTTTCTCTTTTTTTTTTCTTTAATTCACATCCTTTTTGCTAATCTTAATGCTAATCAATGTTCCAAGATACAAGCATCTAGCCACATACAAACAAGAAATGTTAACTTCTAGCATGCATCATCTAGATAGATACCATATGTTGTAATAAATGTATTGCATTATAATGATGTCAATACTAGCATTAAGTAGAAAAGAAAATGAGGTAAAGACAGGTTTGGAAATTAAAAAGTACTAACAGGTTTCATAATCTAACTTTGCGTTGGACAGGGGATTGAGTTGAGGGATAGACCAAAGAAATGGAATAGTAGTGCTAACATATTTGAAGAAGCAAATGCCAAGTCCTAACTTCCATTCATTATTTAAGACACATATAGGCATATCCCTGCCAATAACCATGAGACTGTAGTTTAAGAGGGACAAAAAAATATCCTGCTTCTACAAGCAACATCAAACACAACAATAACCCTTAACCCGGTCCATGTTACTTTCAAACAAACAAGGGATGCAAAAAGCATGGTAACTACATTGCCTCCTAACATTTGGTCTACTAGCAATTTGTCCCACACCTTTCCCGTTAACCCTGTTCTTAGCGGTCAAACATGATATACTCAATAGAAAATCAACATTAGAAGTCTCAATTTGTGCTTTCTTAGGGAAAAAAAAATGACAACGACAACAACAACAACAAAACACACTAAGGGAGAGGTCAGATATAATTTTGGTGGCTGAAAATGGTTTGTACAAGAAACAAGAAGAGTCAGGCTTGAATTTATTTACTTGAACGCCATTCAGATTTTGTTTGTTTATCTTGAAATCTACAGAGCCAACTTTTTATTTCCCTTATTAAAATCATACCATGTTGATGCATCAAGTTAATCAATGACTTATTACCTAGTTGGTATTTCATTAGTAGACATGAGCATAGAATCCAATGAAATTTCAGATGGAATATCACTATTTAAAGGTTCAGTTTCAGCAGAACCATTCAAGATTTCTTGAAAATACAAAAGAAAACACGATGACTGTTAAAAATTTTCAATGGCCTTCATCAATTAGTACCAATTAGTACAATTATAGTAGTTAAATCAACCTTCAAAGCATTAATGAATGCCTCAGCTTCAGAAAACACTGAAAATCGTAATGCGAACTTCTGGATCTGCAAGCAAGGAGAAAACATGTAGAAACACATAGTAAACAAAATCAAGCAGCATCTTAATTACCTCATCACCAGAGTCTTTATAGCTAACAAATACAGATGCTGCCCCTAGGAGGATATCCAGAGAGACACGACACTTGCGGCCATATGAAATGTAGCTTCGAAACACAGTGCTCTTTCTGCGACATATCGAATTGAATTTCATAATCAAATCACACAATATGTTACAAATCATAATAAAGTTTGTTTAATCAAGAACTCACAATGATCTCACCGTGAAAACAGACGGTGAGGATAACGGCATCAGAGGTGGAGCTATGGTTGCGGAGATGCACAGAGGCGGTCGAATAAGAAGAGGAGATCCAGGTGCCAAAAGATCGGCGGTATCACCGGTTGTTAGGGCAGGGAATGAGGGAAGGACAGGTTGAAGGGAGCGAAGCATAGAGGATAAAATCGCCATTTACCTTCTCTTGAGGTTGTGTCTCTATAGCAATCACCATTATAGAGAAGAGAAATTAAAGAAAATCGCCGTTACAGAGCTTGTGAGGTAGAAGATGAAGAAGAGGAGAAAGTGATGGTGAAATTAAAGGATATAGAGACGCAGAGAACTAGTGGTGGGTACGGTAATAATTCTTTTAAAAGAAGAAGAAATCTATGTTTAGTGAAGATGCGCGAGAACATAATCGGCGATAAAGGTTGAAAATGAAAATTGAAAGTACGCGAAATCAAAAATGAAAACGTAAAAGTTAATTCTGAAAAAATAAAAAGTGCGTGACCATAAAAGAAAGAGGACTGGTCAAACTGACTGTTTCTTGAAATTTCCTCAAAATTTTTCTTATCCAATTGGGTTAATATTAATATATATACATACTAAAGTCAAAAAACAAGGAATATATAAAAAAAAAACAAGGAATAAAAAATAGAAATATAACTTGTCTAACTGGTTTAAAATGAATTATAAAATATTTTGTCAAGTTAAGAAATACGGATATGAATATGGAATGCGGATATGATATGATACGGACACAATAATACGTTAATTTTTAAAATTTAAAAACACGACACGGACTAAACACGTTTTATATATATATATATATATATATATATATATATATTTCATATAAAATGTGTATTATTTTCTATTATATAAAGATAATTTGTTAAAAAAAATAAAGCTAGTATGATAAAACATGAACTCCATAAAATTTAAACGCTTAGAGCATCTCCAATAGCACTATTTATTTTAAAGAGCATCCCAAGGAATTTTTAAATATAAAAAATAAAAAAATTTGTACAACTCAAATAGACTCTATATATTTTTAATCTTCATTTTACTTTATCCAATAAACATTAATGATTAATTTTTTTTCTCTTTTATTTTTTACAAGATTTCCCTTTATTTATTTAATTTTTTTTCTTCCATTTGATGAAAGAGAAAATTATTTTCAATAAATAAATAAACATCAATTAAATTCTGCATAGGGAATTAAAATATTTTAGAGTAGAGAGTGAGGTTTGACTCTCTACATGTAGAGAGCCAAACCTACTCTCTACTCTAAAATAAAAATATAGAGAGTGTATTGGAGACAATTTTTTTTTATTTCACTCTTTAAAATAAACAATTTTACTTAAATAAAGAGTCTGTTGGAGATGCTCTTACTATAATCATTTAATTAATTATCTATCATTGTCATATATAAGGTAAACATAAAAAGTGGCACATGACCTATACAAAAAATGGAGCTAAAAAGTGTTCTAAAAAAGTGCCCAACTATGTCCTAAAAGTGTCATGCTGTGTCCTACAAGTGTTCCAACCATGTCCTCCCCTATCCTAAAAATAAAAAAAAATAATAAGACACGTGTCCAATCGTGTCGGACCGTGTCGAACACGTATTGGTGTTCAAAAAGTGTCCGGCACATATACTCAACCCTATTTGAAATGTCGGTGTTTCATAGCTGTCAAGGTACTTGATTGAGAGTAGGGTTCGATCCGCAATCCTTCTAAGCTAGTTGTTAAAAAAAATATGTGATTTTTTAAAATCGAAATAATCATTTCATTTTCAAGTTCATGTAGTATAATAGAATTGGAAGGTACAAAAAGGCCAACACCTGGTCCATCCATAGACATAACAGATATGGAGTGGGCTGGTATCTTTAGAAAACAACATTTTTGTGTTCAAATTTCTTTGTTCACAGGCTTCAGCCCATTGAGGCTCCATTGAAATTTAAAAAAAAAAAAAAAAAAAAAAAGGATTGTTCCTCAATCAGCGTCTCCAGTGACTATGGAACTGTTGACAGTAAACTTTCTACCATAGCTCAGAACTGTAGAAGTTTCTCTTCTCACTGCAAAAATCAAGATAAATGGCAAATGTAAAACCTGTTCTGTATGGACCTGGTTCCCTTGTGCTATTAGTACATTAGATAAGCTAAAGAGATGAGTAATCATGTCACTCAACACACAGAAAAATGTCAGGGCCACCAATTTGTCATAAAAATATCCCATTTATGGCATGTAGTCAATGTCTCGCATATTAACTTGTTGAATCCATGCCAACGTTAGTAATCATTAATAAAAAAATACATTTCAATTTGCTCAATAAAATCATCCTGACGGAATCAATTATTGATAAGGCACATAATTCCTGGTTTATTGACAAGGCACACAGTTCCTGGTTGAAACAAAACATTATTACCATGTCCCCTGTAATGCTGCTATATTTGGGGCCTTGCTTGAACCACATATATGGCTCCATCTTTTACAACCCCTTCGATATCCTGGGGGGAACCATAGAGGTCTTCTATGACTTTTCCTGCCTCTGCAATTTTTGAGAGGATAGATATCTGGAAAGCTTTATCAACTATCATTCGATCACGGGAGTAATCTAACACAACTTTCTCCTCTTTATCCATGAGTACACTGCATTGATTACAATATTAGACAATGTATAAACAATAAGTGAACAAAATATTAATCTGTTTAACGCATTAGGAATGATATCCAGACGGCATAGGGTATGCAAGAGATCGCAAAGAAGTTACCAGCACATTAGCTGTGCAAGCTCATTTCCTTTATATATTTATATACAGATAGCACCAACTTTGGACATGAACTAATTCAAGTGCACCCTAGTAAACAATTCAGTGTGCTTCCAAAAATAATCTGGCTTAGTAGATATTATGAACTTTGCTAATGGGCCAGAGGCACTACAATTATGCTCCCTTTCATTATACCAGTCCAGGAATATAGGATATGAGAAAGTAAATTATTTAGGAATAAATAACATCCAAATGGAATTCCAGAAACAGACCTGTCGTAAAGCCCAGCTCCTGCAAAACCTTCCAAATCTTCACCATTTGAGTCTGATCTGAATATTATTGACTGCTTACTATATAACCCTATATTCTTGCTTGGATAATTAGTAACCTGAGATTCAGATTCACCTTTAGTTTTTCCTTAACAATAGAAGTATTCATATTCAAATTCAGGTGGTGGGATATTAATGAATTGCTATAGCAACCTAGGATTTGGTAAATGTGCAATTCGAACTAAAAGCCAAATCAGTTTAATTTGGCAATTATCCAGGTAAATGGAGCATGTGCTGAAACAGCTTTTATAACAAGAAATGAGACTTACAATGGGAAACTTTAAATTGCTCTTTTTGGCAACAAAGCTCATAGCTCGTCCTGGATATGCACCGACCAAAGTCTCTCCCAGGCCCTTCACAATCTGGATGTTTGCGTGAACAGAAAGGGATGAATTGTATGCCAGTCTACTAATCTAGAGCAGAAAATAAAATCTTACCTCAGTATATATCTCTGAGGCAGACCCTGTCAGGGGATTCTTTGTGTGAATCACAAAAGCATAGTCAGCACATATTACTTCTTGAATCAGCACAGCCATGCGTAGATTATCATGATTCAGGTTAGCTTTCTTACAACTAACAAAAGCTCTCTCATTCCATTTCGAAGCCCAAACCTGAAAACAAATGCATCAAGCCTTGTGACAATGAAAAGAAGCGAACACTATATAGGTATAGTTTACAGTAATAACAGCAAAAAAAAAAAAAAAAAAAAAAGATGAAGGTACTGAATCACAATAAACCAAGTCCCATTGTTTTAAAATAGTGATGCAACAAATTTATAGCAACAACCACAAAAAAAAAGGTACTGAAGTGACAATAAACCAAGTCCCATTCTTTTAAAATAATGACGCATCAAATCCCTTTTCCCCAAGTGTTGAAGCACCAAACCATAGGACACATTTTTGAAATTTTATCAGAATATGGAACATATATAATTGACACATTACATAATCCACATAAAGAAGTTCTGGAGACGATACCTTCTTTATTGCTTTCCAAGCATGATTCCATCTTTCCTCACTCTCATCACCTGGCCAAGGTATTCTTGAGCTCCGCATTTTGCTCTTAAGTTCATAAGTCTACATGAAATTTGCATATAAGCATAACAAAACACAAAGTAATTGAGAGCACTAGGAAAATACGTTTCTGCACAACGTGCTCATGTAGGATCAGAACATGCACTTTTCACTGGAAGGCACTGAGAGCACTAGAAAGTGACAAAGCACCAACGCATGTTCTTCTAGAGACCATGGGAAGAAAAAATAGACAAGGAAGTCATCTTTATGTAAATTGGCTCATAATATGTACCATCAAGTTATTTTGCAAAGCATACTTTTTTGAGTTACAAATATGTAAATTGGCCACATAATAAGGGATAAGTTTATGTAGTAAACTGTCCAGCGTATGAAATTACCAAGGACAAAGGTGCACTCATTTGTTGAATAGCATCTTGTATTGCTTGAAGCTTTGTATAGTCGCCATTCAATACAGATTTATAAAGGCTCGAAATCTTTTTCGATATATCCTAAAATGAAAAATAAAAAGTATCAAGTTTTTTAGTATTTAATAACACATAAGAATCATTCACTTATTTGCAAAATCTAATTGAATAAAAGACTACAAATTAAAATTACAGAAAGTTCTAAATATTACTGGACAAAACACTGTAACAATTAGAATTAGCATCTAAAAGCCCAAAATTAGTTGTGTTCCAGACATGGGGTCACCCAAAAAAAATAATGACTCTAAATGTCCAGTCAAATATACATCTAACAACAGGAAAACCTTATTTTAAAAGAAAGAAATTCTTATGCTTACTCATGTTTAGGTTATTGTTATTACACGAGCATTCCATTGGCAAGCAAAATAAATTAGCATGCAAAGGAAAATATTATTACAGACAACTAATGCACATATGACATGCACAGTAAAATTGTGTACAATAGTTGAAGGGCCTCAAGGAATGGCAAAAAGTATCCTTGGAAAACATCCAGTACCTTATTAATATCCTCTAACAGAACAGATTCAAAGGTTCCAAATGGTAGGGCGACTGAAAGTGGAATCTTAATCCATGATGGTACTCTTTCTCTTAAAAATTTGATATTGCAAGATTTAGCACCAACCTATGAAATAAAAAGTCACCAACATCACATCAAATTGAGGTTTGCAGTGCAGCAATTGTAACCTGATAGATGTTTTAAAATGTCAGAGATTCAAAAGAGTGGCCAAATGTTCCACTCCTGCTCTGTATTGCTTCCTAAAAGAGTTTGGCTTTAACAGAACAATAACCATTGAATTTAAGACAGAATCTGCAACAGATGCATAGAAAAAATTACAGGAGAACAGACATATAATCCTGATGCATCAACTACATTTAATCATTGTTAAAAGGAAGCAGAAAAAGAGGCTATTCATAAAACAATCAACTGAGGAAATGCCTGTATTTGAGAACCATGAAGTAGGTTCAGGTTATCTGGAACAAGCTCACTACACAGTGTGTGAGTCAGCAAATAAGTCATAAACTATTCAATAAAGAGCTGAAATAAAGTTGGTCACTGTGTGCATACCATCTCAGTATTGAACTCCTCAACTACAATAGCATATTTCCCATAAAAAGTCTTCCTTTTAAAGGTCACTGCTGGAGTAATGGAGGTAGAAATAGAGGAATTAAGTGACAAATTTGAACTGCTGATGTCACTGCAAATTATCAATGACCATAGATTTTTAAGTGATGGTGAATGAAAATATAATAGCTAAGCATACATTCAAGTGACCTACCTGATAATCAAATTCATCGACTTCAGGCTTATTGATACGGCTTTTCCTTCTTTCAGCTTCAAATTCTTGAGAATATTCTGATCAAAACATGTGGCAAAGCATACCTGCTGGATGGCTCATAGTTAAATTTCAAGTGCTGGTTTTCTTAGGCCAAAATGCTTGGCTTTTCCAATATAATGACGAGTGCTTCCAACTTAGAAGAAAATTTAGAGGAACGTAATAAGTGGTGAAAGGATAACACACCTTACTATTTCTTGCTCTAATAGACACATGAGACAAAATGTCTGGCATATCAGGTGTCAGTACAGCAACAACTCCTTCAGGGATTTCCTCTTCCCCACTTACTCTATTTGCAATAACAACAGTAGGTCTCCTATAAACTTTGTTCTGAATGGTAATTAACTCATTGACATAGGTTACAAAACCACACACTTCCACTGGGCTGATAACCTGCCAACTAATATAAAACATAAACTTTAACCAGCATAAGAAGATATTGTAAACACCTGAATCCATCTACTGTGAATTTCGCAACTAAATGCTGTAGCAGTGCAAAACAAAAAAAATTTTGAGAATAGATATTTCAAAACCAAGCTTCGATCCACTCCTAAGTTTATTCAATTTAACATAAGTGGGTTAAATTAAATTCTTACCATCCTAAATTTGCAATTTTTCTGAGAACAGGATCAAAACGATTGATAAGTGTGGACAGAACAGCAGCTGAACTTGCCCTGATCAACTCTTCGGTAAAAACATCAAGCTGACAACGTTACAATATAGATGTTAAAGAAAGAAGAATGAAATGGCCTAAGGTATTGGACAGAAACTTCAATAAAAGTCAAGCTTAACTTACCACTGATTTCCCAATACAAAGCAAATTACCAAGATAATGTGCACTGGGCTGTATATTTTTATGGTATTTCAGGGACCTATCAGCAAGTATTAGCTGCAGTCGATCAAGAATAGACTTTGCTTGTAATGCCCACTGAACATCATTGGGTTTATATGATTCACGGACACAACACCAGTCCTTCAGTATCAGCAGAATGCCAAATATTTGGAGAAAAAACGTCCAGTAAGCAATGGGATTCATGAGAAATTTTAAAAAAAAAAAATCTATAAGAACTATATACGTCGAGAAATTAGAACCATTATCCACATCTTTATTCAGAAAAGTACAAAAAAGAAAAAGTTCTAACATCAAAGCATTTGAAGCTGAAGTAAAGGCATACCTTAGTGCAATAAATGAGCTCTTCATTGTTGACAGTTGAGAGGCAAAAATTTTCAAGCACCAAGGAAATGTAGAACATGATATCCTGTTTACAAGCATGTCTTTTCCCATAAATGAAAAAAGATATTGAAAACTTTTTTGTCCAAAAAAAAAATTTAGGCAATTTAATTTGAAATCTACTTGCAGCTGGTCAAAGGTGAAATATTTCAGTCCACGTTCCATTGTTGTTCTAATAGCTGAATCCAGAGCAAGATCGAGGAAGAGTAAATCTTTTGCTCTTCCAGAAGATGTGATCAAAAGAGGACGAAGCTCAATGCGAGATTCCAGCAGTTTCTGAAAAATAAATTAAATCATACAATAGCAGTTCTTTTTGTTTAAACAAATTCTAAATTACAACTTCTCTCTGAAAACAATAAATTACAACTTTGTTTGCAGAATTTAACCTCCATGAGTGAACCAATATTTGCATCGGTAAGGTGTTGTCTGACAAAGTTCAAATAGTCCTACAATTTTACATTACATTTAAGACAAGTTATTTACCATTCTAATATATTGAAAAAAAAAAAACAAATTATATAGCCAAGCAGAATCCCATGCAGTGACAAAAACCAAGCCATAAAAGTAGAGTTCTTCTTTGTATAACTGATCTAGAATGAAAGAGATACTTACCCTCAATTTTAATGACAACCAGCCATTGCCACTGTCTGCGCTAGTGAAATTGTGACCCTGAAACATAAATAGAAAATAAATTATTTGAGTTGTTAGCAACTTCAAAATTGCCAAAGAATAACACACACACACACACAAAAAATGAAGTCCAGAAATGTGAAAAATTTCTTTGAAAAATAAAGACCACAATTACCTTGGATGAAGGACCCAAATAAATTTCAATAGCAGATTCAAGGTCAGCACCTGAGTGAACAGCCTACAGCATATTGATAAAAGTAAATGAGACCCATAAAGAGGCATGCTCATATGTAATATACAAACGGATCAAATTGAAAAAATAATACAGTTCAAAATGAATGACGAATACATGCTATTGGCAACTAGTGTCTATGACGAAGGAAATTAATGGTTTGATAAAAAATTCACTGGATTTTTAATCTAGATATCATTGCAAAAATTTTATTCCAATAGAAAAGAGAATTCGTGAATGTATGACTTCTATGAAAGGAATCACTGGGTCACTCCTCATTTCAAATCTTTTGTTTCTCAGCAAACTATCTACACATATAAACTTTAAAGGAAGTAGCATTAGCACATATAAAGAAACAAATCAACTCTAATGACAAGGGAGTTATTGTGATAGAAAGAGAGGGGATACTAGAATTGTACTTCAGTCTAAATAATGAGAAAACTATACCCTCTATAATCTATATACCTTTAATGTCCTCAAGTACATTGTAAGGTCACGTATGAGACCTTCTTTTGCAGCAGTGTTGAAATGAGGCTCTGACACAATGGGACGGTCATAACTTGCAAGCATTTCTTTTGTCAGACCATTTGCCTTTAATGTTTGCCAATAAACATCAGTTCTAAAGCCACATCTTACATAATTTAAGAGTGCCTGTTAAAATAAAACAAATGAAGGATTGCACTTTAAAATCACAGTGTCAAATCAATGACAAAGCTTTAAATTTAAGGCAGTCTAAATTTAACATATGGGCCTTAGTGTCAGCTTATGTATTTCATTCAGAAGTTTCACTAATCACCAAAATTTTGATTGATGTTGGAATGGACTAGTTTAGTTTATAGCATGAATGGAGTCTAACCTTAGTACCAGAATGCTCGATGTTAGTCCAGTAAAGTACTAAAAACACTTCTAGAATAGAAATTCATAAAGCACCATACCTCACAAATTATCACATCATCTGGGCTACCGTTATTGTGCAACTTTGGTGCCACTCTTCCATCATGCTAGACTTATAATCATTGTTTCTCTGTAGATGGAGAAACAAGACACTGAGTGTTTTTGAAATTTGATGCAAGACAGTGAACGTATAAAACATAATTAAGTAAACATAATTAAGCACCAATACTATGAATCAAATCTCTACATCATGTTCTCCATATGCAATGTATAAACAAGCATACCGAAGCTGAAACAAAGATCATCAAATTCCCGTTGACCTGAAAACCCAACAATCAAACACATTTCAACCCAAAAAAATAGCAATAACATCAGTTATCATCAAATATATAAACATTTATTAAAAAAACAGAGAGCTCAAGAGAGGAATTGATAACTATAAGTTCTTCCTAGGGCTGCAAAGAGACGATCTCTAACCACATTCACTGTAGGCATAGTAAGGGGCTAGTTGTAGTTCAACTGCCGCCACCGGAGAGGCAAACCATTCACCAAAAAGCCAATAGGCTAGACTCACAACTAGCAAGTAAAAGCAATCAAGGCATCTCAGTTCTGTACC
>CATIWK010552494.1:0-21940 GCA_949634005.1 Mallotus japonicus
TTTTATTTTGAGAATGAAGCTTTTGTAGTTTAAATAAAAAATTATATTAAATTCAGAGTACAATACATAAATAGTTGATGCAATAATACAGAAATAAGTCTATTTGAAATGCTGTTTAAAATACATGTCAATTGATCGTAGATTGACTAGTCTGCTACTACAACTCTCTTCAATCTTAATGGTCCAATTTTAGCCTTGTTTTATCCCTTAATTCCTATGCAAATACTTGTCTTTGAATAAATAAACCTTTGCCATGACTTTGGGCTGCTGATTTGACCAAGAAAATTGTCTGTTTTGCATTTGAGACTCAAAATCAGAACCTAGTTATTATGTCGACTAACGAATTTATTTTGTTTTTGAATAAATTTTAAATAGAATTTATCTAATTTTTATTAGTAAAATGTATTTAGTTTAAATAAATAATTTATAAATTTTATTTTAAAATAAATTTTATATTTTATTTGATATAAATTTATAATTCAAGTTAATTTTTAATTTTGGCAAAAGAAATATCCCTTTAAATAATAAATATATCTTTGAATATAAAAATAATGAGGGGTATTTTAATTATTTTAGAAATATAGAGTTAAAAGTATTTTGTTGTAATTTAATTTAATTATAATTAATTCTACAAATTTAAAAACATATCATCTAAAATAATTACAAATAAATTTTACAAAATTTTATAAAATTTATTTAAACTAAACACGCTCTAAATCTTTTTCTTCTTTCCCTTATGTTTGGTGCTAAAAATCGGGTCTATAGATCACTTATTATAATTGGCTTATTTCATATGATTACATTTTTTTTCTTGTGTTTCCTAATGTTTTTTCTCCTTTTTGTCGGTGCCAATAGTGTTCTTTGTTGAAATAAAGGCCTCCAATTTTCCAGCTTTAGAATTCCATTCCATTAATGAATAATTTTTTTCAATTTGATCCCTCATAAACACAATTTTGTGTAGAAATATTGTGTACAAAATTTTTCTTTTTTTAAAAAAATCTTGTCATTTTAGTTTCACTGTAGATTTTAAAAATTGCATTATCACATTTCTAGTGCTGACTATAAATTCTATACTATATTTTTCCATAAAAAATGTTTATATACAGTATTAAAGATTTCATATAATTAACTTATAAATTTTTTAGGTTTTTTTTTCAACTTTTCTGGATTTGGTCCAATCCGAAATTTACTAATAACAACTAGAATAATTTATCATAGAAGTATCTCTTTGGATTTTTTTCATTACATAAATATAAAAATTCAAACATCATCTTTATTACATTACAAGTTCAGTACTCTCCCAAGTAGTAATTGCTAAACAATTGTCCACAAATAGCAGTTTTAATGCTGCAATTGAAGTATATGTTTTTATCAATGCAATTTTACTAGATGCATAACATATGGTCATCAACTTTTATTATTATGATTATTATTATTATTATTATTTGCATATTTCTCAAGGAAAGAAAATGGTACTCAAATAACTAAAATAATCACAATTCGCAAGTTCAAATGCTTCACCTTTTTTTTCTTATTTATTTATTTATTTATTTTTTTTGCAAATGAACCATAACAATCAAAATCAATGTCTAACTATAAGCTAATCCCCACTTGTAACAAAAGAACAAAATAGATTTAATTACTTATTAATTGTGTTTCTTAATCTTGTCACATCTCTCTTTCCCATTGTGATGTATAATATTAATTTTATTGTGATTGATCATTTTCATATTTAATTAAATATTATCTACTTCAAATATTTGATATGTTGAATTTAATTAAAATAATACATCCAAAATAATCAAAATTATCATCAATATCATAATTATATCATTCAATATAGAAAATTATTCGCATTTTCATATTTAATTAAATATTATCTACTTCAATTTTTTTTATATGTTGAATTTAATTAAAATAATACATCCAAATAATCAAAATTATCGTCAATATCATAATTATATCATTCAATATAGAAAATTATTCACATTTTTTTTTTGAACTAATGATAATTAATTCAGATTGATCCGGATAGGACCATAAAAATGATAAAAGTCTCATAACAACTATTAAACGTAATTATGTACAATATAACTCAAATTCTAAATGTTGTTTAAATAAAAACAGCTTCTTATCAGCTGATTTTTACTGTTTTGTTCTCCACTTATCCTCCAGGACTGTACACCGACTTAAGAAAATTTTGAGGAAGTTTAACTAAAATTAACAACCCAACAAGTGATAATAGTGTCCACATAATCACCTATTAAAGCAAACGTTTGGCCATAAACATAGGAGACATCCATTTTTAGCTTTCACTAAATATTACACACTAATCCTCTCTAAAGGTCAAACAAAACCCAATTTTCTCTCTCTCTCTGCCCAAACACGGTTTTGAGTCTTTGACTATTATTATTGTTTTTATCTATTTATTTATTTTAAAAAATTATTTCAATTATTGATTTAATTATTTCAATTTGTTAATTTTCTTAATTAAAAATTATGAGAAAAGGAAATTAGATCGCACGATCCACCAATCAAACAAAGAAAATAAAAAAGAAAAAATTTAAACAAGAAACTCAAACAAAAACCCATTTTCTCTCTCCTCTAATTTTTTTTTTTTTTGGTTTTGTTTTCTTGATCCATGGTGGTGGAGCGGTGGTGGTGGTGAAGGAAAAAGAAAAATAAAGAGCACCCATTGAGCCAAACTGATTAAAGATCAATTCTTGAATTGAAAGTTTTAATTTTTATCAGTTATTGGATTATATTGAGGAAGAAAAAGAAAAACCCATATTAGTTTTCATGTTAAATCTCCAATGCTGCGGTCTCTGAGAAGACCACAAGAACAAGCAGGAAAGAATTGTTGCATGATAAAGAACACAACTTCATCAAAAACAAGAAAAACCCAGAAAAGAAATAGCTGTATTGGTGGATCTTTAAAAGGTAAAGAAAGATTGGAGAAGAAAAGGTGCGGATCTGATGGTGAGTGGGCCATTCTTGGGATTGAAAAGAGTCAAGAAAGAGCTGATTTTTTATTATTGTGGAGGTTGTGGTGGTGGTGCTGCTAGGATTGCGGTGGTGAGGCTGCATAAAAAAAGAATATGCAGCTTCACATCTCGCCTAGCATGAGAAGCATCACTATATCGAGCAGCAATAGTAGCGGCAGCAACAATGGGTTCATTGACTTGATGAAGATCAAGGTCGCAGCTCGCCATATATCTTATCGAACCCTTTTCCACACCATTCTTATTCTTGCTTTTTTGTTGCCCTTTGTCTTCATTCTTACTGCTCTTGTTACCCTTGAAGGTGTCAACAAGTGCTCTTCATTAGGTGCTTTTTTTCCCCTTTCTATCTTCATTATTATTTGATTTAATTGGAATTTTCATGTTAGGTTATGTTATTTTATGTTTTCATTGCATGAATTGATGGGTGGTTTTGGATCTTGATTTGATTTGGGTTAGTAGTTATTATTTCTTTCATGCTATCTCAGTTACTCTATCAATTGTGATTACCATGTGATGGATAGATCTTGATTTTATTTGCTTTATGTTTGTATGCCTATGTATGATGTTATTTCATATTCTGTTGCATTCATTTGCATACCTTGATAGTAATTGAACACAGGTTAGCTACTTAGCTTGTTATGATCATTATTCTCGATACTGTGTTTAAAACCTTTGCTGGTACATATGTATATAGATGCACATAAATGCATCTGAATTCTATTAAATTAGTGATGATTGTTATTTGATTATGCCATATGTCATATCCTATAGTATTTCCTGCCATAGTTATACTTTCTGGATGAATTATTCATTTGGTTTCCAGGAATTATATTTGCATTGTTCTGCCTGCACTCCATATAACTAATTGATAGCTCAATCTTAGCTCAATCTTGAAGTTTTCATCATTTCATGGATACTCATTATATTTTTATATAAACCAATAGCGGTTCTCCATTATGAATTTGAGATGGGTTTCATATTCGTTAATATCTGAATGCTAGGAGATTAGGTTCTAATTATTGTTTGTGTAAAGTATGAGTTTGTTAGATAGATTTCTCCTATGTTGTTTTTGGGGTCGAGATTTCATCATAGGATCACAATTTAGATGAAGGCCTTATTGTAGTCCTTGCATAACAATGAGAATCAGTTATAGGACTCACCCCAAATTTATAATGTGCCCATTAGTAGTTCTAAAGTGGATTATTTCATCCTTCGTAATTGCATTCTATGACAGTTATTTTTCGTTCATTCAGCTGTGTCATTTAAATATTTACTTGCAAAAACTCTCCTTGTTGATGGGATTTCTTTTTCTGGTTTCTAATGCATGTTGTTGAAGATTATTGGTTACTTTTGCGTCTATATTTTTTTTACTGTCTATATTTGCTGGACCAGGTTCTAAATTCTCTTTCATTATGTTTCTATTGTGGTTGTGGAACCTATTTCTCATTATGCTTCTGTGTTTCAGATTGTTTAGGTAGACGATGGGGACCAAAGTTCGGCATAGGGGATGATTCAGGGGTAAATAACCTTCTCTCTTAACGCTCAATTTTTCGGACTAATTATATTGAACTCGTATTTAGGGATCATTTCTCAGCCAAGCATGCTACTAGTTTCATATAAGCTGATTTTTTTTCTTTCTTTTGGTGGTAATGGTACTTCAGAGGCTGGTTAAAGACTTCTACAAGATTCTCAATCAAGTAAACAAAGAGGAAATTCCAGATGGTCTGAAATTCCCTGATTCTTTTAATCAACTTGTGATTGAAATGAAGAGCAACCAATATGATGCAAAAACTTTTGCTTTCATGCTGAGGGCTATGGTATGTCCACTTTCACTCTAGTGTAACAATTTCTGGCAAATGTTTTTTGTTTTCTTTTGTAGCTGTTTATTACTTGGACAGGAGTAGAGTTGGAAACTGTAGATGTCTCATTCTGAAATTGTGGGAAATATGTTTTCTTATGTTGTTTTGACTGGCTTTATGAGGTCTTAATTTATGCAAAGGCTAGATGAGAATTGGAAAGAACTTCTTTCAGTTTAAGTTCTTATTTTTCTTTTGATGGCGGTCTTATTATTATTGGAAGATAATTGTTGAAATGTCTATAATCAGTTGAATGCAAAGTAGTATTGGGGTTATTCTTGTTGTTTGCCAAACAAATTGAGATTGTCTAGAAGGAAAGATGGAGTATGTAAGATACTTGGCTTTCCTTTTTATATGCCTTCAAATCATGATTTTCCTGAAGGAATATCTGTGTTGAACTGACTTGTTTACTCAGACCATTTTCTTTTTCAATGGCCTGAGCATCGAGGCTTGCAATCAGGCAATCTATTGGTGAGCGTGATTTATTTCTGAATGTTGAACATTAATTGATAAGATTTCTCTCTCTTGCTTTCTCTCTCAATGGTAATGTTAGAAGTAATTTTTACTTGAGTTTTGAAGATTGTGCATGAGTAATATGGTCTGGATCACATTGCTGTAGGCTGAACTAGCCCACATGCGCAGGCTCACAAAGTACATTCTTTTACACTTAGGACTCTGTTTTTCCAAAATTTTTGTGCCTTTGTATCCTCCATGGTAATACAATGTAATTTTTGTCCAACTTATGTTTATACAACATATTTGTATCTGTATATGTGGAATTCTAATATAATCACTGTCAGATTTATGGTTTTCATAGTTAATTTTTTTCTTAAAGTAGTTGATACCTTTCCACGAATCACATTTACCAAATAATTTATGGCTTTTCTTCTCTGTATCCTATAAAATTCTTTGGTTGCCCTCAGTAACTGTGCCATCTTAAACTTCTGTTCTTTTTTTCATTGGCATAGTTCCTGTTCTTTTTTCATTGGCATAGTTCCTGTTCTTTTTTCATTGGCATGGTTCTTCTTGTAACACTTCTTGGATGCTTATGCTTTTGATTCTTCTTGCAACACTTTTATTAAAGAAAGGATTTATCTGAATGAGTTTTTTTTTAATTATTTTGTAAATTCTCCTAGGACACCCAAAACTATAAAAATGTACATTCAGTATAAATTCATAAATGCATGTCATAGAGCTACACTCAGTTTCTTATGACTAGAATAATTTTCAATTTTATGTTGGAGCATTATAGGCATGTCTTAATCACGGCCTATTTGTTTTTGTCATTCTTGCTTAAAATACATTTAAGAAAATTATGTCAATTTATGCTAGGTTCAAAAGACAGTCATAAAATTGGCAAAAATGTTGACTGATACATAGACATATAGAATTTTTTGTGAAGAGTAAGCCTATTAGAGGTGCGTAGTCTATGTTAGAAGCTTTAAAGCTTGCACCAAACTGAAGGGGAAAAAGATAAGTTGAAGAAAGTTAAGACCTAAAGCTCCCAAAAATCATGAAATACGCAGTAACTAGAAAAAATAAGGTATGCAAAAACCATGTGAACTAGATAATCAGAGATATTATTGGAAATTAAAATCTTTTTTCTTTTACCACAAACAGCTGCTTATTACATTTTACCATGCATCTGCATTGAAGATGCAGTTGCCGCTGTCCAAGCTAAAAGTTTCACACTCCAAGATATCTTTTCCAATTATCAAATTCAAAACTGATGTGAGTGTTAGGGAAATAAAACTCTTAGAGGGAATGACATGTAACTCAGTGGCTACTGAACAATGTAACTGTTCTAAATGATCCATTGTTTACCATCACATTTACAAATAAAGGACTCATTTCAGCCTCAATAAAAATTTCGTTCTGTGGGTTGGATGGATAATCTTTCTCCAACAATGGCTAGTCTTGCAGTCGTGGCAAGGTCTGCGATGCTAAATCCTTTATAACTACTTGTGGATATCTTATACCTTTCATCTTCTCCATACCCATAACGTTTGTTCATAAAGAGCCAGCTATAATTATATCTTCTTAAGTTTTCAGGTGTGAGAAAGCTATCTCAATTCTCAATTTGCTTCTCATGTTAGAACTAAGCTCTCAAATGCTCCTAATCACTCCAACCACTCTTCCAAGGAAAAGAGTCACTGGTATCACTTTTATGTACCGTATAGTAAGTGCTGTACTGGAAGAAAAAGGTGACTGGAACAAGATTTCCTATGCAATTGTTCTCTCCGAATTCCAACATTCTTCAGCCAGAAAGGAATATCCTCTGAATTTATAGAATGAATTGAACTATAGCCTTCATTTCCCAGTCATGCTCTTCTACATCTAAGATTTTGCTGGAGCATAAATTTTATAAGTGGCTGATGTTATAGGCAGTACAACGCTATTTTACATATGAATTTCTCGTGTAACTAGCTATTTTGGGCCTCTGCTGTGTTGTGTCAGAGCATCTTCTTAGCTCTAATTGTTGCTTAATGCACCAGGGATTTGTTCTTTCATATCAAGCTTCTGAAACTAAGGTTTTATTAATTGCTTCCTTAATATCCAGGTGAGTCTGAAATCAATCTGTTTGTGAGAGCTAATTCTTCTTTCATTCTCCAAGCCATATTGCTGTGTAGATTAGGTACCTCCAGGATAGCATAGACATTTTATGTTCTCAAAAATGCTAATAAGGGGCATTTCTTTTATCACCAAGATGAAACTGGGCATTGTCTTACACTAGGGGAGAATGCATTGACTGAGTGTGGACATATGTTATCTTCATTGTCCATCTGTAATTAAGTGGGGTATCTTAATCGTCAATGGTTTGCAAGTTGCCACATGGCTGGGGTCAGGGAGGAACACTGATCCCACTACGTAAAAGTTGTATCTAGGTTGTTTTTCTATGTTTATGTTGTTTATTTTAGTATGGTTGATTAGATGATTATTGCTGAAAAGTTATTTACTTTATCTACATGTATGTGCTTATTTTTGGGCCTTGATGCTTGTTGCCATACTCGTGTACACACATAAATGAGTAAATACATGTAGAGACTAGAGAGTGCAGCTACCCCCTACCCCCTCAAAAACAAAATAAGAGAAAACAAATACTGATCGGTTAATTAAGGGCATGGTTCCAACTAATGTATTTCTTTGTTGCACAGATGGAGAAATTTGAGAGGGAAATTAGGGAATCTAAATTTGCAGAGCTGATGAACAAACATTTTGCTGCAAGTTCCATTCCAAAAAGCATCCACTGTCTCTCACTACGTTTGACTGATGAATATTCTTCTAATGCTCATGCACGCAAACAGTTACCATCGCCAGAGTTTCTTCCTTTGCTCTCTGACAATTCTTACCATCACTTTGTTCTGTCAACCGATAACATTTTAGCTGCATCAGTTGTTGTCACATCTACTGTCCAGTCATCTCTAAACCCTGAAAAGATAGTCTTTCATGTCATTACTGACAAGAAAACTTATGCGGGAATGCATTCATGGTTTGCACTAAACCCAGTCTCCCCTGCTATTGTTGAAGTAAAAGGTATTCACCAGTTCGACTGGTTAACAAGGGAGAATGTTCCAGTGCTTGAAGCTGTAGAAAACCATAATGGTATCAGGAATTACTACCATGGCAATCACATTGCCGGGGCCAATCTCAGCACTACAACTCCGCGAATGTTTGCTTCAAAATTGCAGGCTAGAAGTCCAAAATATATATCCTTACTTAACCATCTTCGCATATATTTACCAGAGGTAATGAGATATATTGTTAAACATTTATGTTTACCTTACTGGGAAGCCGGGAATTTTGTTATTTATGGCCTATCACAAAGAACTGGAAACCAAAATGGGAAAATAATGAAAAGGAAAACAATAAGGGAAATAAACCTATGATGCTTGGTATACCTTTGAGCTGTTGTTGTGCGTGTAAGTAGCAACATAAACTGGATTTTCTTTTTGATATCTCTACCCTGCTTTAAAAATGTGTAAGGAAAAAAACCTCCCCTTAAACCTGCTCTGATTAAAGTGTGCATCCTGATGTTATCTAACTTGTGGCATCAAAGGTGTGGCAGGAAAATTCCAGCTTTCTGCTGGCTAAACAAGTTATGAAAATAGTTAAGGGAAACTTCTCAATGATGCTGCGATTCTATTGGAGCATTCACTAAATTTATATTGGAAGGGATAACCTAAAAATAAAATGTGCAATATTCATGCATGTCTATTTTTACATATTTAAGATATGATGTTTTCAGCTGAACAAGGTTAATGTAAGAAGTGACATTTTGATGTTTTTGCTGAACTTGGAATGGTTATAAGGAAATTATTGCTTGTCAGGATGTATCTTTCCTATTTAGTCGTGCATCATAATTAGTTATTCTACTGAGTGAGGTCATTGTTGTATGCTTGTATGTTTTAGTTTCGGAGTACTTCTGCAAAATTCTTGTGCTGATCGTGTATAATCAACAGCTCTTTCCAAACCTCGACAAGGTGGTCTTCCTAGATGATGATGTTGTCATTCAGCGTGATTTGTCTCCACTTTGGGAAATTGACCTTCAGGGAAAGGTTAATGGTGCTGTTGAAACATGTAAAGGAGAAGATGAGTGGGTAATGTCCAAGCATTTCAGAAACTACTTCAATTTTTCTCATCCCCTCATTGCAAAGGATTTGGACCCTGATGAATGTGCATGGGCTTATGGGATGAATATATTTGATCTTCGTGCGTGGAGGAAGACAACAATAAGAGAAACCTATCATTCCTGGCTGAAAAAGGTAAGGTCTTTCCCACTCAGAGCTCACCCTATTCACTTGTATAAATCTTTTTGCTTTCTTTATCCAATTACTCCTAGGTTCGTTATGAAAGATTAAGACATTAGATAAGAATACGTTGAATCTTGCAAATGGGCTGTCAACACCCATAAGTTGTATTCTAGCTTCTGCATGAAAACAAATCTCGAAATTGTTCTTCCCATTTGTATGAATCTGTAAACCATCTGTAGATTCTGTACCCTCAATGTATGAATTCTATCACTGTGAATACTTTCATCTATCTACTCAAATCTTAGAATTCACTGTTAATTCTTTCCTGTATCTATTCAAATCTTAGAAATTGGAAATATGTCATTCTTATGCTGAAAGTTTTAAACATTTGAAACTGTGTTATTCCCAGAAATAGTGAAATATTTAACTGGATAACTTTTCTTGGTAGTATCCTTTTCAAAGGTTTATCCATTCGTGGTAGTATCAGTGAAATATGAAACTGGCATTTAGGTCTAATATGTAATATTCCGAGTACAAAAACATTTAACATTTGATTTCTGGATGGCACAAAAACATTTAACATTTGATTTCTGGATGGCTGTTTAGTGCTGCTGATAATGAATTGTTTGGTTTTTTTCTGCAGAACTTGAACTCAAACCTGACCATGTGGAAACTTGGTACCCTGCCACCTGCATTAATTGCATTTAAAGGTCATGTTCATCCAATTGACCCATCTTGGCATATGCTTGGCTTGGGTTATCAGAATAAGACCAACATTGAGAGTGTGCAAAAGGCTGCTGTAATCCACTACAATGGCCAATCAAAACCGTGGCTGCAGATTGGCTTTGAGCATCTCCGACCATTTTGGACAAAGTATGTCAATTACTCCAATGATTTTATTAGAAACTGCCATATCTTGGAGTCGTAGTTGGTCACATTAGGTCCATAGCTGCTATAACCTAGAGGTGGAACTGAAAAAGACAAGTGATCTTGTATCACGATCAGTTATTTCATGGCTCGGAATTTTGTCAGAGATCTATTTGAGAAGGCAAGCAGAATATTTGTCTAGAAGGGCAAAGTGTTTCAGGTATAAATTCACTGTCGTCCCTCACACTTTTGCATGAAAGGCCTGCGTCATGAGCAAGGACACGGGATTCATTCTTTCGATCTGTAACATAGCAATCCATCATTTGATTTTTTGGTTGCAAAAAAAAAAGGATTCTATTATTGGCCTTCCTGCAGGAGGTCTAGCCTGATTTCTTGGCACATATATATATTTGAATAAAGCGTTATATACAGAAGATCATATGCCAATGCATTGTGCTGATGAAGAGGAAGGCTAGGAAGCAGGTCTTTTTTGAGGGCTGGCTCATTAGCCCACAAATGATTTATCCCTTCAATTTTTTTTTCTCCTGTTGTTTCATTTTTGTTAGTATGCCCCATTTTTTTCCCCAGTTATTTTGATATCATCTTGGTGAATTTTAGGTGTAGGAAAATGGAGATTGCTTTGTTACAGGTCCCATTGTATTGGGGAACTATTGTTAGGTTATATATCGGTATTTGTTATGTACGATTATGAGATACACTTGAAATGTGCAGAAAATTCTTTTTCCAATGCCAATCTTTTTTGGTCAGACCAATCTAGTCTCTAATTAATGGAGAAGTTGCAGAAGAACTGATCATCTATGTCTGCATTACTTCCATTACACGCTCCAAATCAGTTCTTTTGCTTCTTTTTTTATCTAAAAAAGAAAATTATTTTACTACTTTTTTGATACAAAGGAGGGGGAAATCCATTAAACATGAATAGCTCTAGGAAATGAGCATCCTAACCCATCTTCTGTCAACAAAACCTGAGAATCTTGAGGAGGAGCCTCTATAAACCTAATACCATACTCCTGTTGCAAAGAATAGTGTGCCAAACAGTCCGCAGCTCTGTTTGCTTCGCGGTACACACGAGTTATTGACACCTCCCAATTTCTTGAGAGTAGCTCTTTGCACTTGAAAACAAGATTAGCAGCAGCCACAACATGAATCTTACCTCCAAGTAAGACATGGCTGACAGACTTGGAGTCAATCTCCATAATAAGACGAGAACAACCCGCACCCCACACCATCTCCAATCCTCTGAACACTGCCCACAGTTCAGTGAGAAAAACAGTGCACAAACCGACATTACATGTAAATCCCCTGATCCAATTCTCTTGATCATCCCTAATCACTCCACCGCCACCACCCATACCGGGGTTGCCTCTGCAAGCTCCATCCGTGTTGACATTACATTATTTTACTACTTTGAAATTCTTTTAAAAAAAAATCCGTCAAGATTCAAATCCTGAAACTTTTTGCACCACGAAACAGATACTAGACTATTATGCCACTACTTCAAATCTTCAATGGCTTTCATTCTCCAAATGTACAAGATGGTGATGGTTATCAACTCATATGTTTTTGCATAATGTATTTAATGTAATGTTTTGGCAGCCCATGTTTTGCACACAGATTCTGACCCGATGTCATTTGACTTCCAAGTTCCATGTATCACATAATAATGCCTGTAAAAACATGAGGTCGTTTACTAACAACTTTCTGAATTGGATGTTAAAAAAAGACTTGTAAATGACAATACCTTAGAGATTTGAAAAGAGATAATTACAATATTTTTTGAGCAACAAAAGAGATAATTACAATAGAAACTAGAAAATTCTAATGACATTATTCTTTAGCAACAACAAGAACAATAAAAAAAAATAATCTTGTTCTTGGAATTTCCTAAGTTGATGATGACAAGAAATTGTCTTTCTTTAAGCATCCAACAAATGACTTTGGTGTTCTTTATGAATTTCTGATCTTTCCAAGTGGAGGTTTCTTGTGCTTAACACATTCTTTGGTTTAATGTCCCACATCTGATTGGACCTTTTCATTGTTAAATCAATAATTTTCTTCTTTTTTCAAAAGAAAATTCAATTTTCTTTTGATGGGAGTTGAATTAATAAATAAATTAACTAAACGATCATGATTGGACTCCTGTCATGTAGTTGTATTATATGAATTATTAGTTGATTCTATCTAAGCTGTAATGGAAGAATCTGAAAGGTTCTTTGACAAAAACAACTACCTAATCAACTTATATGAATGAAATGTAAATTATCACATGATAATCACCCCTCAACACCGATTAACTAAAATAATGTGCATTTAAAGTATTTCAACCTTTTTTTAATAGTAGTCTAACAGTTAGCGAAATATGGAAGAATTAGGTGGTTGGAAAATCGAACTCTATTTTTTACCAAATATCTTAACACAATAATAAGATGTTTTATCATCAATTTTAACCATGTTAGACAAAATATTTCAATTTGAAGAGCAAAGATTGTATAAGTTTGATACTAATTCAGTTGCCATGATAAGCTTCAACCCCTAACCTATTGATGTCCTGAAAAGAATTACACTTGACTATTCAACCTTTTGCAACAATATATGCATTTAACTTAAAAAGAAAGGAATATATATATATATATATATATATATATATAAACAACATTTTAAATTCAATTTTTTTTAATTATTTAACAAATAAATAAAAATGATAAAACATATTTGCTATAACTAGGCATAATTTTTTAAAAAAGAATGCATTTGCAATTGACATTGTCCTCTTGTTCTTATGTGGTTCCATAATATATTTGGTCAGAGTTCACATGAAAATTCATAATCTGTACAGTTCTCTTCTGTCCAAAATTTGGCAGCCTTCAGTTCCTCTGTTCTGACCATTCTAAATGATTCCATGCATGGACCCAATACATGTCAAAATGCTGATTTCTACAGCATAAATCTCCAAAAATGACTTTGGTTGCTACCCAAAATTCAACATTCTAATTACATGCATGTAACCCTTATTGCTCTATGGTTATATCTAATCCAATGTATTTGCTTTTATATTAATTAATGGCTTCATAACTATTAAAGAATCACATTAAAAGAATATTATTAATGAAATCTCTTCACGTATTCACCTGACTTAAACTCTAAAATAATTGAAATTTATATGATCACCGACTACCAAAAATATTAATGAAAAATTAATGTATTTCAATAATTAATAGGTGAACAATTTTATTTTATATTTTTTTGAACAAATTTTATTTTATATTTAAAGTATAGGTTATATACATGTTTTAATAGAAAAAGTTAAAACAAAACTGAATTTATTCACTAACTAAAATTGTAAAATCTTACTAATTTTTTTCTTATGAAATATAAAGTATAATTTTTTTATTTTTTTTGGGTAGAATCCAATGTGAAAATCAAATTGAACAAAAGAAACAAGCAAGCAAACAAAAAAAGATTGAAACTTTGGCTTGTACAAAAAGGGAAAGAAACTTTGGTATAAAAAAAAAAAAAAAAAAGAAAAGGGAAAGAAATAATGCATTTTAATAATAACCAATACAATAAATAGAATGAGGAACATGGCAAGGCAAGGCAGGAGAAACTGGAAGTACCACTTAGGCCAAACAAGTTGAGTGAGTCAGTCTTTGGTATTAAAAGGAGAGAAAATGTGTCTGTACATTTCCATGGTCCTAGGAGATTGCTAGCAGAGCAGGCAAATGAATGGATGCATTGACCATAGATTTGGAAGACTTTGAAACTCCGAAATAGCCTCTTCTCTGGGGATTTATTTGATCTCTTTTTCTCCTTTTTTTCACATACACATATCCATCATTTCTTCTCTTTCTCTTTTTCTTTTTCTTTTTTTTTTCTCTTGAGTTTGAATTCTTTAGCCAAAAACAAGATTGACCCAGATCAGTTTTTTAGACAAGTAAGCTAACCCATTAAGGATTTTGAATTCTTTTGAAGAGTTTGTTTTGGTTTTTGATTGGTTTTTCATGGCCAAGTTGAGGTTTTGGGTAGACTTTTGGGTTCTTATATTCTTTCTTTTTCTTAAGTAGCTATTGAAACAACAATTGATTAAATTGATTTGGAGCAGACCCAGTTCAATATTGCAGGAAGTTTTGTGATTTTTGGTGATTTGTTGGTTTAGTTGGTATGTGTCACTGTGTATGTGTTTGTATGTTTCTTTCCCCACCTTTCTCAAGCATGATTTGTCGTAAGAAAATGATCTCTATTTTTGGACAGGCTCAAGTGATCATATTTGATTTACTAATTTTGGTTCTGGAAGTCCTAATTTAAGGCTATATCTTTGCTGCTGTTTTTCCCTTTTGGCTCTAGTTTCCATTTCAGTACTTATGTATCTTTAAGTCTGAAATTGTAGGGGGTAAAGTACCAGTCTTTCTGATTCTGTTTCCATTTTAATTTGGCAGAATTATTACTGATTCAGGATCTTGGTGATTTGTGAAGACCACAAACAAGTGCTTCTAAGTGGGCTGTTGATTTCTGACAGAAAATTCTATCAAGGCTTCGAGAATATTTTGTATTGGAAGTTGGTAATTTTCTAAAAATGGCTGCAGTGCAAAATCAGTTAGAGATCAAGTTTAGATTGACTGATGGATCTGATATTGGTCCCAAAAGCTTTCCTGCTGCTACAAGTGTTGCAACCTTGAAAGAGAGTATTCTTGCTCAATGGCCTAAAGGTGGGTTAAGCTTTATTTTTCACTTGATAATTTCAAATCATTATTTTTCTTGCAAGCAATTTTAAATTTCAGAAGGAAGAACCTTAACGTATTTCATAACTTTTTGTCCTTTTGTGTTGAATCATTTGTGTATGCACTAACCAGCCTTTAGAATGTAGGCACTATACAAAATTATAAAATCATCAAATTGGTAATTACCTTACTGAAGCATCGCATTTAAATTTCTTGATTGTGTAGTCTTTTGAAGGCAAACACTCAACTTCCATGTGTGCCACGATCATGTATCCAGGAGGAGCTTGGGGGCTGGCCCCTTTGCTGGTTTGCCTCCCTTCCATATCTCTTTTGGCAGAAAATATACTGTGATATCCATGGAAGTAGATTATAGGCTTCTTTGAAATTTTGGATGTATATGGTGCATGGAGGATAGCTTATTGTTTAGATGAATTTGCATTTGTGTTGCCTTACCTACTATGATTGTGGTGTGGTTGGATTTTCATGGAGATCTTTGTGTTTGGTTGCAATTGTAAAGACAATATGCAGTTGTATTCTTATTCATATTGATAAGAACCTGTAATTAGTTCTATACTGTTACAAGCAATTGCCCAGTTCAGTCGGCAGCGCTTCTTTGGTTTTGCTTTTTTAGCATCTATCTCTTTCTTGCAAGTGAAATAATTGGAGATTGCTAGCATAGTGTAGCACCATTGAGGGGCCAAATGTTGATTTGGGTTACGATTGAGGAATCATATTGGTTTTAACTCTGTGTTATGTACAATGTAATTTTCTCTCTACTTGCAGCTGATATACAAATTACTGGCAAGCAGGAGAGCTGACTGGAAAATAGGATTGCAGAGCTTTATATTGCTCATTGATTCTAGAACTATTTCTCAGTCTTTAATTTATATCTGCTTTCATTCTTTTCTAATCACAATGTTTTACTCTCATGAACTTCGTTGCATTTTTACTTTTTAGTACTCAGTACCTTCTGCTTAGTGTATTGAAGTCGATTCAACCTGTTATATGTTTGACCAGAAAAGGAGAATGGACCAAGGACCGTGAAAGATGTCAAATTAATAAGTGCAGGAAAAATATTGGAGAACAACAGAACAATAGGGGAATGCCGGAGCCCTCTGTGTGATATCCCTGGTGGAGTTACAACCATGCATGTGGTAGTTCAACCATCTTCCTCAGAAAAAGGTACTAGTAATCTCTGTGACCTACCAGAAACCATAGCCAAAGTTGCACTTTATATTTCTCTTTTTCCCTCTTCCTTTGAGCAGTATAGAACTTTAAAATTGTAAGTTTTTTGTTTGTTTCTAAAATTTTGAACAGGTATCTAGCTTCCCATAGGCCTTTTTTTTTTGGTATTTTTTAATAAACCTCTGTAGGGCTGCTTTTTTTTAATCCCCAAAAAGAAAGTTCTTTATGGTCTGAAGAACGGCAGCCCATCCCATTTTCTTTTGTTTTTTCTAATTTATTTTGAACCATAAGCTGCATTTCTGTGACCCATGTATGAAATATTAAGGGATAAGGACAACAAGTAGAGATTATTATATTGGTGTGAGCCCTAATACCCTCCTTCGAAACAATAATTTATGTCCATAACAAAACAATAACTTATGTTACTAATGCCATTATTGGTCATCTGAAGAGGGAAAACGCTACCTGCTGCCAACTACATAACCTATAATTGCATTGGCTTTTTATCATTGTCAATAATTTGAATTGATTATTCTACTAGTTTCTTTTAAAAATAAATTTAAGTGTACTACTTTAATAATAATTAAAGTTACTTATTTGAATTTTATCTTTCTGGTGGAGCAGAAAAGAAATCAGCAGACCAACCTAAGCCGAACAAATGCGTTTGTGTTATATTATAATTACAGCTCTTTTGAGTGGGGATGATATCAAGGTAAACGTAGTTACTTGATGTCTCTTTCATCACCATTATCACTCTTGACATTAGTGTTTTAATTCTTTTTTCCCCTTTCTTTTACATTATAGAAGTACAGAGTATGGAGCTGCTTTAGATAAAAAAGCTGGTGAATTCCTAATTGATAAGAGGCAACAGCATCATGTCATGCATGCATATCGTAGATCATATTTGGTGCAGGTCTTTGCCTTTTTCTTATAGTTGAGCTTCAATCCATTTGTTATACCATGATAAATGTCAAGTTTGTTTCAACTCTGCCTGTATGCAACTATATATCCAATTTATATGTTGAAAATTTTCTCACAGGTGCATATTCTCATATTTTTCATTTCAAATTTGTCATGTTGTCTTGTATCGTTTGTGGTTGCACAAATTTGACCAAGTTTTTTAAATTTGTCTGTGGTCATTATTTTACTGTGTTGAAATTCAAAGCACGTAAAGCTTCCAACTTGGTGGTGGAATGGATTAAAATTCTTGGTTTGTCCTTGACAAAATACAGCTTTGTGCATTTGAACATTTGAGGAAATGTAGTTTGAAGAGACCTTGTTTATCAAAGGATCTTGAATGAGTTTATTTGGTTTCCGGCTAGTTACTTCTTAACTTTATCTGAATTGCTTAGAATTTTCTGAACACAACCCTCGGTTGATCTCTTTGCATTTGGAACTCCCCGTGCCATACGTTCTGTAAATGCTACTTAAAACATGAAAACCTTTTTCTTGTTCCTGGTATAAGTGCAAGTACATAATGTAACTTGATTTTATCAATGTGTATTTATAGATGTTGAAATGTTCTCCACCAAATTGCCCAAATAAACAAGTCAGATTTGCTGAAAGAAATAGACTTTTATGAGTTGTTGCTCAGCTTTTTTTTTTTTCCCCAATATTGCTTCTTTCCACCCTGGATGGTCCCTGGAAATTTACATACATTAATTTTCTGTGGGTGGGAGTGGGATTTAGCTGGATGGAGACCTCTCTAGACGTATGGTGGTAGGTCTAAAAAATGTCCCTTTTGGCAAAGAGAGTGCAACTGGGCCGGCGTTAAATTGTCAAATATGGTGGTTTAGAGGTACTTTTTCGGTTCTTTAAGATTGAAGTATTTGACTTGTTTTATACACAGTTGTTAGTTACTTACCAAATCAGCACCATTAGAGGTGAGCTACCAACATTTTCACAGTTAAGGTTCATAAGCAGCAGGTGATTGTTAGAAATGGGAGGAATCAGACTAGTCTTGCATTGATCTTGATCAAGATTCAAATCCCCATAACTTTTACTCTTTGATTTATTTTTTCTACATGAATGCTTTAATTGCAAGAAATGCCAACTTTCTACAAGTTCTAAACATGTTCAATTCAATCCTCCAAGGTTCAAAAGTTTATTATTTTCTTGGATCATGAACCAGTACTCTCCCAGCAAGAAAATGCCAGCTTTCTATGAGGAACTTGAGAATTAATAATTCATATTTCCTGCCTTTCAATTCATCATTTTTTTCTGATGAAAGCACTTGGTTATCTCTAACAATTCAATAAGCAAACGATATGTCGTTTTATAAATCCGATTAAGCTCTACCTCCATCCAGTCTCATATGTTAAAAGCAAAAGATTTTGTCAATTTTTAATTTTTAATTTTTAAATTCAACAATTAAAATATTTTAATATGATTTAATTATTTCTATAAAATTCACAAAGTCAAATTAAATAAGTATGATTGAATTCAAATGGTAACTATAATAAAATATTAAATTTAATAGAAAATGCTGAATTAAATTCACAAGTTTTCACCTCCCACCACTTGATTCAAGTGGTTAGGGGATACCCATGACTTCAAGGGTCAAGTTCTAGGGACAACGTTCTTAGGTATTTAAATGTTGAGCTACCCGCCTAGGGCATAGTCCTTGTACTTGATTCATCAAATACTTTTTTTTTTCTAGATCACTGGTATTTCAATTTATTAATTTATTGGATTTACTGTAATTTCATTAATCCATTTGATTTGATTAGAATTAGAAGGGGTTTTGATTAATCCAGTGTGATTTGGATAGGAATACAAAAGCAGTAAAAATTTCTCAATAATTAATTTAATGTAACTACTTACACGATAACTTGAATTTGAGATATGACTTAAGCGATAATAGTCTCTACCAACATATTCTAATGATTGTTGATAATACATTTTAAAAGGGGATATTACGTAAAAAAAACCTCAACCTTTGGAGATACTTTCAAATAAAATCCTATCTAATTTTTTCTTTCAAATATAACCACAACCTTTGAAATGTTATAAAAAAAAGCCTTCATTGGATGACTGTATTGGTAATGCTGAGTTTTTTTGTTGAAATTTCATATATTTAGTATGCTGAGTTAAAATTTCATATACCTAGTATGTTGAGTTTTTTGTTGTAATAACTAAGTTGCACTTTTATCTGTCTAAACAGCCTACTAATCCAAAATGAAACATTCAGTTGGAGGGAAGAAAATGTCAATTTGGGGCAATGCATTGGTTTCATCTCCTATTACTAGTACAATCATCCAAGTGGGCCCAATGAATCATAAAAAAAGGATTTCATCTCCTATTACCAGTATAGTCATCCAAGGAGAATTTTTTTTTATAACGTCTTAAAGGTTGTGGTTATATTTGGAAAAAAAAAATTGGATAAAATTTTATTTGAAAGTACCCTCAAAGATTGAGGTTTTTTTATACAATTTCCCCAAATTTAATTATATCAAATCAATATTGAGTACATTTTTGAGTAATTTATGTGCTAACTTGGTTATAAATATGTTCACATATTTTATATATTATTCTCTAAAAAAGTATATGAGCCTCTATGCATTTTTTTTCTTCTTTCAATTAAGCCAAACTTAGCAAAACATGAGCAAATCTGAAATTTAATTGAACAAGTTGAGAATGGAGATTCTTTGAAGCTCTCTCTATATGTAAACTCTATGTGGCAATTACAAAATGCCCTTTTTCAAACTAGATTGGATTGTAGTTGTAGACACCCAATCCGGTCGGCCCGTAATAGGGGACGGACTGTGGTTGCTCGGTTTAGCCGACCTGCAACAAGCCCAATGATGGAAACGAGATTTGAATGCAAGAAAGAGAGCCCAAATCCCTTGAGAATCCACTTAGAAGAGTCTGGCCCGCCAAGCCCAAGCACTAACCGCCAAATCGGCCTGGCCCATCCAGGTCCGGGGTCTGGAGGCGATGCCTCCCGGTCAAGGGGTGATCGCCGCCTCGAAGAGGCGGTCACCTCTTGACCCCCCACTTGCATGCTGCATTAATTGCAGCATTCAATGAGGAGAGAGAGGGGTCCCCCACACCAAACCTCCTGCTCCAGCACGCAAAAGTGCGCATTTTGAGAGATTTTGAGTGGAGGAAAGGGAGCTTAGGGAGTGGGGAAAAGAGGGTGAAGTGATGGGTGGTTGAAGGGGGATAAGAAGGGAAGAGATTGAAGAGAGAAAGGGATCTAATTTTTTGGGGAAAGGGCTAGAGCTCGTTTTTTTTTCTGAGAAAGAAGAAGAAAAAACCAGAAGGAAAGAAGGAAGAAATTAGCTCTGAAGAGCAAGAGGAGGATATTTTCCTAGAAGAGGAAGAGAGAAACAACACTTAGGAGTCAATTCTCAAGGGAGAAGGGGAGTCTTCTTGCATCAGAGCAAAGATCAAAGCTCATCCATCTCTGAGGGTCAATCATTTTGAGAAAAGTTTCACCTTAGTAATTCTCTTTACTTGTTCCCTAAATATCAAAGCATTTAGTGTTCATTTGATTCATTTCTTGAATTTCTTGCTATAACATGATATAAACGTGATTGCCATATGTTTTAGCATGTTCGTAATGTGATTTATTGGAGTTTTAGGTGGTTTTAGAGTCCTGAATCCATGCATGTTTAGGTTGCTTAGGATAGAAGTCATTTTGATAACTTGCTGAGATCGGATCGCCCTGTGGAGGAGGCGATCGCCTCCTTAGGAGGTGATCTCTTCTCCTCAGGAGGCGATAGCCACCTAGCTTGAGTGTCTAGTGGCGATCGTCGCTTGCCTAGTTTGGACCGCCCCCTGAGGAGGTGACCGCCTCCCCAAAAGGCGTTCGCCTCTTACCACTAGGCGATCGCCACTTGAACAGGGCGATAGATGCCATGTTCTGCCTCTAGCATGATCCCTGTTTGCCCTTCTTCATGTTTTATAATGCCATGTTTGTTTTATATACTTTGTATGTGATAATTTTATCCTATGATGTTGTACGTACGTGTTTATGCATGATTTCATCAATTTCTTGTGTTATATGAGTAAGAACATCATGTTTATTTGTGTGTATACTTATGAGTTGTTTGAATTCTTGTTTGAGGTTATCATTTTATGAGGCTAACTGACCAAATTCCCGGCGTGTTGGAAAGGGTGAACATTTGTCTTGCAGGAATTCTTAAAAGTGATTCTCTAATCACTATTTTGTATTAAGTAGTTCTTAAGAAGTTTAATTAGTTAAGTGTTCATTCTAAGCGATGTAATCCCTAATCCCTTTTCCGTTTATTTGGAATGTATGATTGTACATTGAGTTTATTTTTGTGAGCAATGGGACCAATATGCATGAACACGAATAATGTGCAAACTTGAACTTAAAGTAAAATTGATCATCAATTAAACGGCAAACCAATTAGCATGTAAATAAAAGAAACAACCGAATAATCAAAAGATAATAAACCACGAACACAAACGGAGGCCGATCGCAAGATCGGGTGGACATTCAAACGTCCATACCCAGTTTCCGAACCCGTTCTCTGATGACGGCTTCTGAGAACCTCCGTGAAATCCAGTTGCCG
>CATIWK010552569.1:0-35953 GCA_949634005.1 Mallotus japonicus
ATAAATATTAATTATACAATAAAATAGAAAACAATCTAACAATAATAAATAGATTAGATAAAAATGGCTTGTGAACCCAATAAAAAGAGGTTTAAAATTTTCTATTAAGGTTAACTTCAAGAATTTGGCAAAGGTTGAATAGATTAATGCTTATAATTTTTTAAAAAAATATATTAATAAGTTAAAGAGTTTAAATTTTTTTAATTTAATAAAATTTTATCATTTAATATTTTTATTTTTAAATTATATACTTATAAAATATTTTAGATAATTCTTTTACAATTTTTATCTAAATTATTAAGAATATAAATAATTTTGTAATTATTTAACTTAATTTTTAAACTTTAGGGTACAAAAATTATTTAATTAAAGGGTGAAAATGTAAGAAGAATAAGGTGGGTAGATTTGGCAAAAAAAAAAAAACATGGGTAGTGGGGAAGATGGGGTCAAATCAAAGTTAAAAGTAGACAGTTCATGTGACTATCTACAGTGAAAGTCCAATTTTGCCCCTGCCACGTCAGTAAATCTGACGGTGTTACATGAAAATGCCGTTATTTGCTAACAGCGTAAACTACAGGGTACCTCTTTGTCACGAAACAAACCACATCCCTTTATCTGAAAATGGCCTTAACTACAGGGTACTTAAATGTACTTTTTCCCAAAAGAGAAAATCCAAGGGAGGTGAGAGGACGTATTCTAGAAGGGCTAGAAAGGACAAAGGCACGAATTACTTGGGGTATAAAAGATCATATTTTCCATTTCACAAAAAAAAAAGAGTGCTTGGAAGTGAAGACACAAGAATCAACACACCAAGAGAAGGAGAAAGAAAGAGAGAAAATCAGAGGAGAACAAGAAGTTAAGGAGAAGACCCATTTGAAGATTGAGAGTTTCCTGGATAACATTTCTATTACTCTTTTCTTGTTCTACTCTCTTGTATGTAATTGACTATTGAATGATGGATTTAATAGCCATGAGTGGCTAAGTTTATTATTGTTGTTGAAATTTTGGAAAACCATTTAATTTAAATTCATTTAATATATTGGTTCTTGTTTATAAATTGCATATTGTGTTTGTTGAGTTTGTTGAGTGATGTGTTGAGGCCTGATGCATCCTTTGTTTGAATTCATGCATTGAGAAATGGTGGATCCAATAGATCCACAAATGCTTTTTAGATTTTTCAATGACTTGAGAAAGTTTGTATAGATCTAATCATCCATAAGTTTGATGAATGACTCTCAAGTTAGATCTAGTGTTGTTGTATGTTGATAATGAGAATTGATTCATATTATAAGATTTGATTTATACTTGTTTGTGAGATTAACATTGCTCTCGAGAGATTGTTATTTCGGTTTAAGGAAACTTGAGGTGTGTAATAAAATTTGAACCAATGTGTTATTTGGCTTAATGATAATGTGGTGTACAAATCTCCTAACAACTTACCTTCATCATTAATTGTTTTCTTATTATTCTGATTCGCAAAAGCCTTATCGATATTCTTTAGCTAGTTTGTTATTCTATTCCCTTATTTTAAGCAATACATTTTTAATAGCTCTAAACATATATAATAGAGATTAATAGGTGTTTAGTCCTCAATCCCTGTGGAGACGATACTCTACTTATCATTATATTACTTGTCGACCCGTGCACTTGCGGACAATCAACAATGGTCATCACCAAATTAGTTGGATAAACTTCTTTGATATGCATTTAAAAAGATTAGACACTCAAATAAAAAAATTGAAAAGTTCGGTATCAAATTTGCAAATTTTTCCTTAAATAAAAGAAGAAGATGCTTGATTTGATTCTATTTGGATAAGGATTGGGCCCTCTTGGGCTCTTTGCTCTACCCCAATTCACTTACTGTTTGGACTCACCAACCTTAATTTGGGCTACCTGAAGATCTCCTTCGCTTGAGCATAGCACATGTGCCACAGGCACTGCAGCAGTTTGTGTTTGGAAACAAGAATAAAGCAAACCCAAATGCGAGAAATGCAATTAGCCGAAAAGAAGCATCCCCACGCGTGGCACCATTTGGGTAGACCTGGACATTCCGTAATTCTCAAACTAAATGCACGACACGAAACCCATGCAATTGCAAAGGGTGTCACAGCTGCATGTGTGTGTGTTGCATTATTTTAAAAGAGAAAAAGAGATCAAAGAAGCCAATTTAGTATAGAGATTTGTGTGATGCTGTGGCTGTGATTGCGAGTCCAAAGAAAGAAAGATTTTTAAACTCGAATTGGAAGGCTAAAAACTCTCGGGTAAATACTTGCATTTAGCACTCCGTTCTATATTTGGTACGAAATGTAGCCCATTCCACAGACCAATCTTCTCCTGTTTCTCCAACTTCTATGCCATCCCTCATCTTAACTTTCCATGTTTCTGAATTTATTTTGGTTCACATTCTTGATCAAGATTCTATAGTACTAGCATGCATCGCCTGGCTATATATGTATTATTATACATCTTTACAATTTTTTCCTTTTACCCATAATTATATAAATAATATACTGTATCACTGTAAGCTGCAACTGCAAATAAACACTGGCCTGGCCTGTATTCACTTGACTTCCAAATATTCCTTCTGTATAGGGTCAACTCTTTCATTTCACGGGCAATGTTACCTCTACGCCTGAGTTCCTTTCTGCTCTTTACAGTAGTACTGTCTTCTTCTCTTCAAGAATCACAGCAGCATCAAGAGCTGATTAAAGAGTCTTCCTTTTTGCTTCCAAATCACTGCAATGAAAAGTGTGGAAATTTGCTCGTACCCTTCCCATTTCACTTGAACATTTCTTGTGCCTCAGTTTCCAATGCTTTCCGTCTCTCCTGCTCCAACTCTACTACCCTTTACCTCGACATTGCGTCTCAGAGCTTCAGAGTTCTTGAATTCTTCAATGATGGTATTTTAGTGGACTTTCCTGGTAGCTCTGCTTGTCGAAGATACAATGATTTGAACTCTTTTGGTTTCAGTGGGAATAGATATTTTGGGATATCAGCGGACAATGTTGTTGGGTTGTATGATTGTGAAGATTCTTCTTTATGTAAGGCAGAGTGTGAGACGATTGACTTGTCTGGCTGTGATGGCATCTCCAATGCCTCACCTTCCTGCTGTTATCCACTCTCTGATCATAGTTCGTGGGGTTCTGGATATGATTTTTCAGTTTTCTCCAAGTTTGGGTGCAGAGGATTATCTTCTTGGGCTGTTTCTCCAGGTTCTAATACTGGAAAGCGTGGGGTAAAATTGGAATGGGCGATTCCTGGGAATTCCTCCAAGAGAGCTTGTGCTGCAAATGCAAATACTGTCAATGCCACTACAGTCTCAGGAGGAGTAAGGTGCCAATGTCAGGAAGGGTTTGTTGGCGACGGATTTGCCGGTGGAGTTGGATGCTTGAAATGTGAGTAGCTATTTACAACATGTTCAGGTCATGTGCTTGTTTCGCATGTTTGCTAATATTCACCAACATTAATTTGGTCAAGACTCAAGATCAAGTTTTTCTTTTACATGCTTGGTAGTGTCCCTCTTTAGATTTTTACCATAATTAGTTTCAATATGAGCACTCAAAAGCCAAGGATCAATTTGGATAGATTAGTGAGTTAATCATGTTCTATTTTTTTCTTTGTAACAAACACGCAATAAATAGTCTCAATTCATAAAAAATTCTGTTCCATGGACATTGATCTTTGACAGCCTGCATCAAGAATGGGCTGGAAGCAAATGGCACTGAATGCTACACAAAGAGACGCAGTGAAAAGAGGGTCACCATTTTAGCTGGTATGTAATCTGTAACGTTTCTTCAATTTACTTCTGGTTGCTGCAAGAAAGTTTTCACGCTATTTAATCTATAGAAGCTTTTTCCCTTTTTTCTTTTGAAATGCATCTGCAGGAGTTATCGGGCCAGTATTTATCATTGCCTCCCTCATTGCACTGCTTTGTCTAATGAAACGACCTGGTAAATCTGTTGCATATGACCTTGACCAGGCACATTTTCATAGCACAATATCCTTCAGGAAAGCTTGTAGGACTCGGTTATTCACTTACCAGGAGCTGGAGGAAGCCGCCAAAGGATTTGAAGATGATCAGAAACTTGTGCATAGCACTAATGGTAGTATTTATGCTGGGGTCCTTGGAGATGGTTCGCATGTAGCTGTGCATAAGGTTCAATGTCAAGATGAAAGAGACCTAATGCAGGTCCTATCAAGAATTGAGGTTTTGTCTGTAGTTTTACACAGGAATGTGGCTCGTCTCATCGGATGCTGCATTGATTCTGGCTACACTCCACTAGTAGTCTATGACTATCCTGCAAATGGTACCCTGGAAGAGCATTTGCAGCAAAATAAGGGACAAAAATTTGGCCTTGATTGGTACAAGAGAATGAACATTGCTGCTGAGATTGCTTGTGTCTTGGCATTCTTGCAGTTTGAAATTTTCCCTCCTATATTTCATCATAACATCAAGTCCGGGTGCATTTTTTTAGATGAAGAATTATCAGTTAAAATTGCTGGGTTCAGACTGCTTGAATCAAATGAATCTTATAGCACTAGTTGTGATTGTCCACGCACTCATAGAAGTGATGTATATGACTTTGGTCTTCTGCTGCTAGAGCTAATTACAGGTTCAGAAAACAAAGAAGTACCAGCTGTAGCATTGCAGAAAATCAGGAGTGGGAAGCTTGAAGAAATTGTGGATCAAGGTCTATATTATCACGAGCAACCCTCATTTCGCAAAGAGCAAATGGAAAAAGTTGCAGACATAGCTACAAGATGCCTGTTGTTTGGTGGAGATGGGAAAATTGGGATGATAAAGGTTGCCAGAGAGCTAGTACACATCACAAAAGAGAGCATTGATGGAGGTGGCAGAAGGGGACCTGCACTCGAAGAAACATTCTCTAATTCAAGCCTTCTTCAGATGATATCAATGTCTCCTGACTCCATACATGTGCCATGAAATTGCTGTAGCTGATATTGTAGGATTTTACTGGCAAGACTAACGCTCGTGTTCATTTTCATCTGCGACCAAAATATTCTAGTGTACATCAATTACATTACATAATATAATTATGTACATGCAAGCATCTTTTTGTTTGCTAAATCAATGAACATCCCCACTAGAATGCCACTAAAATGAAAAGTGGAATTATTGTCTGCAACCTCCCCTGTGTCCCATGTAATGCATATCGTAGTGTTCATTAAAAAAAAAAAGAAAAGAAACTTTTGACCAGAGCCATTAACTGCCCAGCAAGACCCAATCCAAGCAAGCATCAAGCACATCTCAGATTTTCCGACGGTGAAACGTGTAGGCGACTGCTAACGCGTTTTTGCCCTATGGGAATAAAAAAAAGAAATGTCAAATGGAATATTCTTAGTTAGGAGGTAATTATCTATATATTTATTTTTTTTAAAGAAAAATGATTATTAGATTAGTAATTTTATAATAATATGATTAAAAAATTTTTAATAAGCCAAGTTAATATTTTTTAGGAAAATGATTAATGTGACGAATCATGACTTTACAAAATGATAAAAATATTTGCTTAGTTGATAGAGTTTCTACATATAAGGTAAAAATAAAATTTGAAAAATTTTATTATTTGTACATATTTTATGTACATCACGAAAATCTCTGCCAAGCAACTAATTGCAACAATCTAAAACAAAAAGTTTCTGAACAGACGATACAATCTCATAGAATATTATAATTATTCACAAACTATGTATTTGTAGTTATTATAAAGAAAGACTTTGTCATGAATGGAGGACAGCCCTACATATATACATTTCCCATGTCAAACGTGGTGTTAAGGCTTTTCCAGCAAATTTGTACGTGCAAACGACCTAAATTTTTTTTTTTTTTTTTTTTTTGAAGAATAAACGCATAAATGGCTCAAAATGAAGCAAAAAAATTGGATTTCCTTTGATTTAATGTAATGTATAACCAACTTTCAACGTTGTAAGATAAGGAAGCTACGTTCTCTCCACATCAGACACGAGGCAGCAAATCAATGATTTGACCCACACCCGCACCTTCTTTCTCTCTTTCGCTTTCTCCTTCATTACACAACTGACTTTGTGTACATATATAGACCAACAACCCAGGCCTAGGATCACTGCCCCAAACCGAAGCATTTTCTTTTTTCTTTTTTCCTCACATCTACACATTCGAGACTTCTTTCTTTTGTGCTTGCTTTTTCGATCAAGGTACGGCCTTTTTCTTTTCTTTTTCATTCTTTGCTCCTATTTTTCGATCAAAGCTCTCATATTTTGGCTGATTGAATGGTAAAGTCTTGGATCCTTTTCTGGGTTTTTCTGGGTTTTCGAGCTAATGCACAAATCCCATCATCTTCCACGTGCAATCTATCTTGTATCGATCTTGGGACTTTTTTAATCAATTTTGCTTGAATGCAACGCATTTGAATTACTGCTTTTCATCGGGTTTTTGTCAACTTCGGAGATAATTATTTTGGAATATTTTAAAGACAAAGCTTCTTCTTTTTCTTTTTTTTTTTTTTTTTTGAGCAGATACAAAGCTTTACTGTTAATCTACCAGTCCCATTCAATGTTTTCCTGTTGAAAAAATTTAATAAGGATACTTAAGTGCTAACTTCTGATATGTTATATCTGTTGGATGAATGTTATGATATGTCATAATGAATGTGAAAATAAACAATTAATATTGACAGCACTTGAATTTTTTGGACTTTGCTTGATTGATGTTGATCCATGATCTACAATTTCTTGGTTCTTCCGGGTTATAATTTCCCTTCTTGTTCCAATTTGCTTCCTATGACTTGACTCTGATTGTACTCTGTCAATCAATATTGAAAACAAATGTTATTATCCTTGCCAGTTCAACCATAAATGATCAGACATCAGAATAGTTTTACTTTATTTGTTTGCAGATGGCTCAGGATGGTGAAGAGAATCGTCCTGTACCCCGTTTGAATGAGAGGATCCTTTCTTCTTTGTCCAAAAGAACTGTTGCTGCACATCCTTGGCATGATCTTGAGATTGGTATGTTAATAAAAGAAGTTTGTATATACTATATGCTTACAAATTAAAAAACTGATGTTACTGCAAATTAAATGTCGTCTGCAGGACCTGGAGCTCCCAACATCTTCAATGTTGTAAGTCTTCTCTCCAGCTCTGTATAATCTTCAAGTTTAAACTGTTGATAACAATGATGAAAATGGAGACTGGGTTTTTCAGCCACCAAGTTTGATTGTAGTTGGTGCAATGCACAAGCAATTCCCACATTGGGAAGACTGCAAAAAGCGTCTCCTTTTTCTCTTAAATTTGCAACAATATTCAGTGGAACAAAATGAGGCATTTGAGCAGCAATTGTTAATTGCTTAGCTGTCTAATCCTAGTACTTTTCAAACTAATACAGGTGGTTGAGATCACCAAAGGAAGCAAGGTTAAATATGAACTGGACAAGAAGACAGGGCTGATTAAGGTGTGTGATTATTGAGGATTTTCTTTGAGCTTTACATGAAAGTGCACTTCAACGGAGAATGAATTTATCAATTTCCCATTGTCTTTCCTTATCTCTCTCAGTAATTTTCTTGTGCACAAATCAACAGGTTGATAGGATTTTATACTCATCCGTGGTCTATCCTCATAACTACGGTTTCATCCCTCGAACATTGTGTGAAGATAATGATCCCTTGGATGTGTTAGTTATCATGCAGGTGACTTAATCAAATCACAATATTAGATCCAAATCATTAGACTCTCTGCTTTGAATTGCATTGCAATTTAGTCGTTTTTTCATATTTTTAATATTTGTGAGCTTTATTTTGATATTGTGATCCCACTGGAATCTTTTTAAACGTATAGGAGCCTGTCCTTCCTGGATGTTTTCTGCGAGCCAAGGCCATCGGACTTATGCCCATGATCGACCAGGTGATCTTCAGTAATTCCAAATCAAAATGATGTACTTGTACTTCTTTTCCATATTGTTGGTTTAACTATTTTGTTCTTTTAATTCAGGGAGAGAAAGATGACAAAATCATTGCAGTTTGTGCTGATGATCCAGAGTACAAGCACTACACTGACATTAAAGATTTGCCTCCTCATCGCCTTATGGAGATCCGTCGTTTTTTTGAAGATTGTATCCTTTTAACCCCTTCCGATCTAGTTTCATAAAATGTTTTGACTTCTTTTTACAATGTGAGAAATATTTGTTTCTTAACATGTTTATACAGATAAGAAAAATGAGAACAAGGAGGTTGCAGTTAATGAGTTCTTACCTTCAAAACATGCTGTTGATGCCATCCAGTACTCAATGTAAGTTTCTCTAAGAAAACTGAAAAGATTTGCGCTCACCATGTCCTCTGGATGCTTATTCCCCAGTCTGGTGGAGTTCCAATTGGTTCTGAGCTTCTTTTGGTTGCTTGGTGCAGGGACCTTTATGCTGAGTACGTCCTGCACACCCTGAGGCGATAGGCAAACCAAGGCGAATGCACACCAGCTCTATTTTGACACTTTTTCCCCTTGGGAATTTCATTATTTTAATTAAGTTGTTTAATCAATGATTGTTCAATTATAATTTGAATTCCATTATTGAGTTTCTACAGTTAGATGATAACTGATGCTTATTACTTCTTAATTATGCGGTGAGAAGAAATGTACAACGATATCTTATGAAATGTTTAGGCAACCACACTTAAACTTCGACTGCAAAATACGTGTACAATTTACTATGTTTCAAAAGGCTTAAATTCTTATTGCAGCATTGATCCAGTTCAGATGTTTCAGATACAAAATGGAACACATGGATTACGCAGGGTAGAGCAGTTATTTGTTGGAATTAGCCCCGAAAACTAGGGTTCAGGGAACCAATAATTTCATTGATCGTCATTAAGTACATTATGCCCTTATTTTCTGTTTGACAAAGCTATCATTGAACTCTAACTAAGATCGATGGTAGGTAAATTATGGATGAACTTGTCATCCTCAATAAATGGGTTTGGGAGGGCACCATCAGAAATGTACTCTGAAGAACATTCTTGACGTTAGAAATCAAGAACAGGTACTATTGACATGGGAACATACTTGGGCTATGTTACTCTGCTAGGAAGAGAAACATTTGTAACTTTTGGACTAGATGATCGGCATTTGGCAGGCCATGCCCATGCAGGATCCTTGAAATTTACGGAAGCTATCAAATCAACTTGTTTTCCCTGCTTTTTTAGTCAGTTTTTTTACGGATCACGGTAGAATCCGTTGCTTAGATTCATGTTTTCTACTACTCTATATCTTTCTTTCGTTCTATTTCTTCATTATGTTTGTTAATGAGAACAGAAGAATTGAGGAGAAAGCAAGTCTCTTTAAATTAGTTGAAAATCTATTAAATAAAACATTCTAACAACTCAATAAATTCCAATCATTAGCCAGTCAATTTCAACTCCGTCTTTTATGTAGTTTTTCTTCCATTACTTTGTAATAACTGCAAGGGCTAGGAATCCCTAATATTGCAGTTAATTAAACCTTGAAGTACATCCAGTTGGAACGTTGCAAATACAAACTTCAAAACCGCAAGCAACAAGTCCCAAGTGAACAGTAACCTTACATTCAATTATTTTAAAGGTATACTCCAAAACCTTGTGCGACACTAGCCTGCAGAAATTTCATTGACAATAAAGTGGCTGCTTCTTGTTTTATTGATCTCGGAAGGCAAAGCACTTGATTGAATTTGTATTTGGCTGCATCTGATGTAATACTAATCAGTTTCAACCACTGTAACAGCAGGGGCTAATGTGGTTATGAAAACAGCTGAATGTAGCACTGTCTTAGTTATCGATGATGAATACCAAACTATAATTGCATAAATAGGGACCGTCAATTATCTCATGAGTATCTTTTATTCAAAAGCTCCAAAAGGAGAATTGCAGCAGAGTCCTTGGCCTTTTTGACGCTTGGCATTGGCTCTCCTACGCATTCATCAGTCCATCCCCTATCAGTAGTATTCACGCGAACTGCAAATGTAAATCTCTTCGCATGTGCAGGGCCACCCTCATTCACACACCTTAAAATTCCAAATATCAAATTTAGTTTGGTATTGTAACAATAATAATAAATACTGTAATTGCAAAACCATTGATGATTTCCTTACCGATAAAAGGGCATTGGCCAATTTCTTCGCAAGCAGATATCATTTAAGGTTTGCCTGGTAAACGTTTGGTTGCCATTTTTCTTCTTTTTCCCATTTTCATCGCCTTTTTCCTTAGCTTCAGCTGTTTCCTTTTCTTTCAAAATAGCAAGCGCATTTCTAGCAGCAAGTTTCTGCGCCATCTTCTTTTGAGGATTCTGAGCCACTCCTACCTGGACACCATCTATGAACACTTCAACAGTAGCGAGATTGCCACTTCGTGTGGCTTTGTATTCCAAGCCTTCAGCCTGTTGCTGGCACCGTTCTTGAAGTTCCCTGACAGGATGCATTGGAAGGGTTTCTGGAGTGACCATTGGATGCAACAAAGGTTGAAAAACCTAGGACAAAGCGAATGCAAGGGGAAAAATTATCAAATATCATTCATGATAAACAGAAGTCAGAAAGCCAACGGATTGAAGTCGATGAACTAAAACTAACCTTCCAAACAGCTGCAGTATCTCGTCCACTGTCCAAGAAAATAGCACCCGCAATAGATTCAACAATGTCACCAAGAACCTTTGGAGCTTTGCAATCTCCCAAACCAAAGGAGTTGAAACCTGGCTTTGATAATTCATCTTGAACTTCCTTCACAAAATCGCGAATCTGATATACAAGTCCTCAATATGTCAATACTTAGCTAAGTAACAAAGTAAGAACCCAATCAACCTTCTACACTACTACAGGTATAAGAAAGCAAACCTGCTTTTCAAGGGCACTTGACCCATGCCGAAGATGTACATGGAGCTTATGTTTAACTGCAACACGTGCAAAATTCTCATTGTTCACAGCAGCAGCCCGCAAATCTGTCAGGCGACCTGGAGGAAGATTTGTGTACGTGAAAAACAAGTGCCTTGTAATAAGATGATCTAAGACCGCGTCACCAACAAACTCTAGTCGTTGATAACAGGATACTCCAGAAGATGGTCGTGATGCATGAGTGATGGCTTCCACCAAGAGGCTTCGATCATTGAACTTAATATTCAAGGCACCTTCCAGGACATTAAAATCAACACTTCTGAGAATACTTTCTGGAACATTGGATGGCCTTATTGCAGAATCTATCTCTTCATAATCAAACTCTACCTGAATCCCAATCCATTTCATAAGGTGGTTTGCTGCAATCTTACCACCTTCAACATAATAAACACCAATCAATGCTTCGACAACATCTGCCAATGTCTTGCTGGAGAGGACTCTATAAGAGCTAGAGTCACTCTCAAGCTCACCATCCTCAATTTCATCGTCTTCATATCCATCATCAGCATGATCTGCTCTTTTTTTATCCTCAGTAAGTGATTTATCCTGGTCAAATAAGGAGGAGTCTCCATCCTTTGTATCCTCATCGAAGACAGGTAGCACCCCTGGAGCAGCCCATCTAGATGGAGCAAAACGATCTGCCTGTATGTACGACTGAAGTCCTTTATTCAATGCATAGTGATACAAAACCATGTTACTCACCATTTGTTGCCTCATCCTAGTGAGCTGACCCTCATGTTTCTGGGGATATTTAAGAAAAAGAAATCGACTGACAACCCATTTTAGGTAAGCATCTCCTAGAAGTTCTGCTCTCTCATAGCAAAATGTTTCTTGGCACGAAGCTGCAGTCAGGGCTTCCAAGATCTGTAGGTATAGACAGACACATAAATCCAAAGGTAATTCACAGATTTCATTTTAGAGAAAACTGTACTAAATGCAGTACCTTCAAAGCAGGGACTGTATAGTCTATCATATCCTTAAGTTGAATTGCAAGCAGCATGCTTTCTACCCTCCTCATTATTGACGGCAACCTCTGGGCACCTCGAACAAGTGATCCAGGAAGAGGGTGTACTAAGCATAGCTCAGGAGGAAGAAACACATAGTATGTTTTGTCTAGAATCTCTTCAGATTCACCCTCATTTGCTGCACAAATAAAAGAGATTCTCCATTTAGCTCCAGAAAATACAAAAATATAGCATAATTTTGAGGCAGAAATGGTTTTGCTTTTCTAACGAAATAAAGGGAAAACATACATTCTGAACGCTCAAACCGAGGAGATAAGAGATTCTTGCAGTATGAAACACCACGTCCTCTTATTAAAGGTTGTTGCTTAAACATCAGTTCAACTCCATACCTGAAAATGATAAAGACCCGACAGCCCAATGCAAACTATGTTGTGCAAGAAGAAACAAAAGCTTCTCCAATCTGTGAGGATGTGTGAACTACTGCCCATGAAAAATGTGGAGCACCTAAAGCCCACATAATTTACACCACAGTAGTTACATAATCCCATTACAGATTCAGATAAGCCTTCCCTTCTTCAGGCACAACATATGAAATGCATTGAGGCTATCCAGTCCAAGTGTTAGAGCAGACAAAATAATAAGGCATTCACCTCTTGTCCGAAAGAGGAAAACGTTCCTTTAAAGGACAAAACAAGAAAGTGTGATAAAGAAAAATGGTTCATACTTTTGCTTGTAATAATCAGCATATGAGCTATACTCTAAGGGACCAAGATAACCTTCTTTCCTCGGGAACGAGTTCTCCGCAGTCATCTCATAACGTATGGAATCCACATAGAACCTTTTCCCAGAGTGTGCAGCTGTTACAATTCTCCCTACTAAAAATTCTGCATCAATATAACTATCAGCCATCATCAATTCGCCCTTGGGTAACTCCAGTTTTTGTGTTTCAATTCCAACACGATTAGGAACCAATCCAGAAGCTTTCACAACATCAAATTGTGCTACAGCTCCTCTAATACCATATGTGGGATGGGATTTCTGTCCAAAAGCCATGCCATGACGCAATTTCCCAAATCCATATTCCCTTCTATCTCCACCAAGTGTCCTCTCATTTGTACCAAGATAAACATCTGGCCGAGCCCTCTGAAGGGGATTGCTCCATGCATCCATTCTAATTATTTTTTCAACTAGATCCCAATCAATTTCTTTGATAGGATCTACAAACTTATCGCCAACCATAGGAACAAACAAATACGCTTTTGCAGGATCCCAAGGAGTGGTGGAAGGTTCAACATCCACATCCAGTACAATGCTCATCAATCTCACGTGAAAACTTTTAAGGGATGCCAGCTGACACAATTAGAGTTTAAAAAGTGTCAAGATAGAAGATAAGAAGTCACTGGAAGAGGAAGTGGGAGGATGGGGGAAAGATTAAACATTGTTCAAACAGCCTAGTTGAGGATCAACCTGACTTTCAGTAATATCTATTGGACCCCTAAAGACAAGAGATGCCTTTGTTATAATGGTTCGAGCGATAAACAGATCCATCGACATCGATAACACCTATAAAAGCAGTGAAAGAAGAGATTGGCACTTCATACATTCTCCCAATGCCACAATTGAAAGGGAAAATATTCAAGTTACCTCTGCATCCAGCTCGTTGCCAAAAATCACAGCAAATTCTGAAACTTCAGTTAAGAATGGATCTTTTGAAGCACCACTGTTTACACATTTAACAGCATACATATAAAGGTGAAGCAAACTGGAGTTGCTGCAACCATCTCTTCCACGTAAGATCCATTCTCCCTGAAAGACAAAATCATCTTTAGCGTGTCTATGCTAGATGAAAGCGATTAATTGAAGATAAGGAACCTCTTAATCACTACTTGAAAACATTGAGAAAAAAAAAATCATATACTGCTTTATAAACTCTTTATAAAAGAAATACGGGAGGAAAAAGAAGAAGATATCGTGCGTTTTCCAAGTGTTATCATGAAGCACATAATTTCCATTTTATTTGACCAAATTCAACATCTGCAAAATCATGAAGCATTTCTTGATGTATTATATCAATTATTACTTTGGAGATGCCATGACAACTACTTCCAATTTTGGGTGAACTCCTCAATCACCTATGATCTGACTAACCTGAAGAATATTGGCTACACCTTCAGGATAGAACTCTCTATGCCTAGCAGTTCCAGGAAGTGGTTCACCTTCATCATTTTGGTCAGCCTGTTCTCTTTCTTCCCCACTTCCCTTGTCTGGCAAGAGCATGTCTGTAAATGCTCCCATCTCATGGAGCTTCTTGCAAGCAGCCAAGCAAACAGCCTACACATTAAGCAGACAATCAACACAGTTTTTTTTTAAGTTACTGGAGTTAACAAGCCTGCATATATATAAAATCATGCCTGCTGTGCAAGGCGCATTGAACTGCATACAGGACCCTCAAGCTTCTCAAATGGTGCATTACAGGGAAGTTGGAGCTTGCATGAATATTCTGTTGGACCCCCTGGCTTCTCATGCTTCTCCATAATAAACTCGGGTCGAAGTATTGAATACCTGGATAGCAAAATGCAATTGAGCAAACAAATTTCCATAACAAGGAAAAGGCAAAGACAAAGCTGTATTAGAGTGGGAAGTAAAGCACCTGTCACTGGGTAATTGAGAGCAGTAGAAATGGATAAGCCCCACAGCAGAATTCAAGCTCACAACTGCACCAGTTGATTCCACCTGGTACACAGTTCCAGGCACTGAATCCACTGATATCAACCTTGAAGTATCCTTAAGGTGACTAAGGTCAGTTCTCTCAATTGCTTCTCTCCGTAATGTCTCCTCACTGTTTCTAGCATTCCTTAAGAATGCTCCATGAGATAGATTTCCCCTGGCACATAATCAATATGTAAGTTCTACATCATGCTAGCCTAAAGACAACTCGGATATCATAACAGATCCAACAAGGTTACCTCTCAACCATCAAGATATAATCTGAACCAGGTTTTCTTGCACGACCCCTGGACTGAATGTATGCAAGAACAGTTTTTGCAAGATCAAAGCGGATAACAACATTGCATTGCCTAATGTCCAGTCCTTCCTCAGCAACACTGGTAGCAACCAACAAAGTAACCTACAAAATTGATGCAACCATTGTCTTAGGTACCCACCACAGAACATTGTATAATCTAATGAAATTAAGCTAGAATGCTTTGTATTCGGGCATACACGACCATCTCGAAATTTGGCAATGGCATCTTGCATTTGGGAGGTCCGCATTTCCTGGCTATTATTGTGTCCAATCAAGCTTGCACACCTAACGAAGCCCAGAGATGGTAGCTCTGCAAAAACCTGCAAGCTTAGCAAGACATTACACAGTACTATAAGGAATTTGGATGGAAAACCAAATCATTAGGACCCAACAAAACTAATTGTATTAGCAAAGTTAACCTTAGGAAGGACTAAAGCAGCTACTACTCGCTCAACAAAAATGATTGCACGAAAATCCTCTGTGTGCTGATACTTGAGAAGTATTTTTACTAACGACTGAACTTTTGGGGTCACTTTTCCATCAGCTACAGCAGCCCCTATTATCACATCCACATGCTCCCCACCAGAAACAACTAGACCACCAAAGTACACAGGCAAAGAAGAGTCAAATTATCTCTTTAAAATGAAATAAAAATTTAAAAATTCATTAATTTTGGAACATTTTCACACATGATAAACTCAAGTAAGTCCATCAATCATTTGTTACATCACATACATAACTCCAGATACATTGAAGGTCACACAAGTGAAAAGAACTGCCTTATGCTGTGTATAACTACAACATGATCAACATATTCCATAATTTCAATTTTAAAACACCCCAGTAGTCCATGTCAAGAATAATTCTAAAAATTTTAGCTCAGATACAAGAATCTTTTCTACTCCATTTTATTTAAAATTTACCAAAGTTTGGTCTGGTTATTGTCATGTAGACAAGAATCAACACTTATACTCACCGTGACTGTCAGGGAGCTCTCCTTCTTCGATCTCATCAGGATCAGCCCCATCTTGAGCAACTCCATTCTCATTCTCAGGAGATTTAGTATCCTTATCTGTCACAGCTCCTTCTGTCAATTGGCACTGTAAGAGAGATACAACCTTTTCCAGGTAGGATTCTTGGAACTTCACATCAAGCTGATAGTTTGCTCTCTCATCATTTTGTAATGCCATTAAAAACGACTGTGCAACCTGAAAAAACATAGACCATGCAAATGTTTCCACAACCTATAACCTTGTCAATAAAGACAGATAAATTAAAGTCTCTAGTAAAGTTGCTACCTTGTAAGCGCACCACTGACCCAGTTCACCAAGTGCATAATTGATAGCCCTCAATTTTTGAATCAAGTTAGCAGCCCCATCACTTTCTGTTCTTTCAGAGACACCATAAACCTGGCGCAGCTCTTCCTTTGCCCCAGCATCTCTGGCTCCCATAAACTGCCATTTACTTCTTCTTGAACTTGATTGGGCAGCTTCTTCAACAGCCACTTCCATTTGCTTTATTTGTTCATGAAGGGACCATAAGGTGGCTGCTTTGTCATACTCCACAACAAATTCTGAAGGCATTGGAACATGTTTTTCCAGTTCCTTGCGGTCTTTTATTGTGCAAACTATGGAATCTAATTTACTTTCAAGATTACGAATTTTTATTGCACAATCCACCTGACTGGAAACACCTGAACAAAAAAATATATAAACTGAGATCAACAAGAGACTGTAGTTCAAAAAAAAAAAAAATATGCAAGGGAAAAGCAAATTCATGTGTAAAAAATCTTGACCCACGAGATGCTTCTGCTAGAGAAGTGCATAACTTCAAAGGAAGCAAAAATGCTGGCACAGAATTGAGGAGACAGACTTAATACTCACCTTTCAAGTTAACAGGAGAAGCCGTCATTCCAAAAACAGAAGGTCGCTTTTCCTTTGGCGTCGTATGATAGAACTCGGACATCACTAAAGAATATGGATGTTTCTTCACAGCATGGTGACACTCATCCAGAATAAGGAGATTGATTGTTTCCATTTTAATTATGCTGTGTCTCAGAATGTTCAAAAGAATTTGGGCTGTCATTACTAAAACCTGCAGGGAGAAAGTGCAATGGAATGAATTAACAAACAAGCAATCTAGCACCAGAGTTCTACCAAAATAAGGTAGCCTCAATTTAAGGACAAAAAACCAAAAATGGCACCTCCCTGATCTAAACTGACACAGATATATCATATATGTGTTGAAACATTTAGGAATTGACAGCCCAACAAAAATTACACGAATAAACACTCAGGTGCCCACAGGATGACAATATAGGTATAAAAGCTCCATAAAGCCTTCTAGATCTCTACTAATCAGTGCTAAGCCTCCTATTAATTTAGGAGAAAACTTTGGACACCACAATCTACTTAAGACCATCTAAAGAGATGATGTCATTGGACAGTGTATGTAATCATAGGGAACCTCAAGTTTATAGATGTCTAAATGTGCAGCACAAGGGATAACACCATCTAAAGAAATTACAGACACCAAACAGAGAACTTTGATGATGATAGGATCAGGTTTGTTATTATACACTACATTAATTTCCAAGTATGGCACCATTTGAGCAACCAAGGGAATGCTTATCTGAAAGAACAATACCCATTGCCTATACTTCAAAATGAAATTTAAACAATAAAATGTTGTTTGGCAGTCAAAAGCTTTCTATGCTATATTTCAAGAACTGGCTCAATTCCAAGGATAGGTGCCACTATAAGTTGATATGTACTACTATAAGAACTAAATGACTGCATGGATGATAAGATTAAAACAGAATATTCAAGAGCTACCTGTTTCGACTCAAACTCACGCTGCCATCGTCGAGCATCCCAGAAATCTTGGCCCATTTCACCACAGTAATGGCCCACTTGATAACCAGTACGCTCGCGAATCACTTCTGCTTGCTGAAATTAGAAAGGCATGGCAAAGCCATCAGCACATTCAGGCATTCAATGAAGACCTTGAAAGCACATTTTTAAATCAAAAACACCATTTGGAATAGGATACCTGATAAACAAGTGGAACCTTAGGAACCAAGAATACAGCAAGCATTTTGTTATTCTGCCTTTGCAAGTCATTACAAACGCTTTTCATGAGAAGAACAGCAATGAGGGTCTTCCCTGCACCAGTTTCAAGAAAAGCTATTGTGTTTTTCTTCTTGGCTTGTTCAAGGACATCTAACTGATATTGGCGGGCTTGTTCCTCAGGAATTTTTTCCCTAGTCCCCTCAGATGTCTTCTCTTCCTTCCCATTACACTCCTGATCTTTGTCATTTGTTTCCTTCCCTTCTTTGCTACGATCAGCTTCCCAAGTTCCTACCCGAAAAACCATCTCATTGGACCCAGAACGGTCCCTCTCCCAATAACCCCTTGGTTCCCTATCTCTCCAATCCCTATCTCTACTATCCCTCCTACCACCACCACCACCACCACCATACCGATCTCTTCTCCGAAGATGATCTCTGTCCCTCCTATCAATGTCATCCCAATCTCGCAGCCTCTTCCTGTTAGAGCTTCTCTCCCTATCCCTAGCCTCACACTGCCCTCTGCCAGAGTATTGTCTCTCATTTTTATAACCGGTAATCCTAGCCCTTTTATAAGACCTATCTTCACTATCAAAATCCCGCTCCCTTTGGTCATCAAGGCCAGCTTTACTTCTATTTTTACTAACAGAATTATCAAATGAATTCAACTTCTCTCCTTCTTTTATAACCAATGAATCGTTATCACAATTCTCCAACTGCCTTTTACATTCAATGTTCTTATCATTACCGTTTAATTGCATTGAACAGCTTTGAAATCCATTACTGCAAAGATCAGCTGCCTCATTATTAAACAACACTTCCCCAACATTACAATCCTGAATTCCTCCATTATTCCCAACAGCAGCAGCAGTTGCTGTACCATTATCGTTGCTGTTAATATTGTTAACGGTGTCAACAAGAGAAGGCAAGCCACTACCATTCTTGATACTATCAAGAATGTGATCAATACCTCCAAAGAAATCATTTACTAGATGATCCTGATTTGAAGTATCATCAACCACAGCTGAATCTTGAACAATTGAACTATCAAAATCAACAAAATTGTCAATAATATCACATGAAATATCCTCACAGGCATCTAGCCAGTAAGATGTGCCACCACCACCGCCAGCAGTCCCCAAAACCCTACTCTCCCCCTCTGTCATATCCTAAAAATTAAAAGAAAAAAATCACACCCAAAAACACACACGCGGAGACCACTTAAAAATTTCAAAAAAAAAAAATATCAAACAAAGACAAAAAAAAAAAAAAAGAGGCAACAGTATAAATAAAAACTTTAAAAAATATATAATAAGAACTGTAAAATAAGGATCTATCTTGATACAAAGCAGCAGTAGCAGCGGCTAAAATAGGAAACGAAAGGAAGGGCGTGATAAAAAGAGAAACAGAGAGAGTAAAGATTGTAAAATTTGCAGATTAGGGTAGATAGACCGTACGAAACACGCAATTTGTTAAGGGTTTATTGACCAAAAGAGAAAAATAAAAAAAGTGAGAGCATGAGAAACCAACTAGAAAGAAGAAGAAGAAAGACGAAGAAAAAAAACCCAAAACTTTGTGTGTGATTCTCTAAGATTCCACGGTCTATCAACCCTTATTCTGCGTTTGATGCTCTTTACTCTTTCTCTTTCTCTATACAGTTGCTCTGCTCTCTCTGCTACTGTTTTTTTTTCTTTTCTTTTCTTTTCTTTTCTTTCTTCTTTAGCGGAAACAAAGAAAGGTGACTAGTGAGAATAGAAAAACCTGCCCGCAGCTGGAATTCAATAGGGTTTTCTTTTTAATTAATTTTGATTTTCGGTGTTTTTAAGGATGAAAAGATTTTAACCACTCTTTTAATATTTTTATTAGTTACTTTAATATAAAATATTGGTTTATTTTTTAAATAAATAATAATATCTATAATAATTGCAAGTTAAAATAATTTTAATTCTATGTATTTTTAATTATATGTAAATTATTATTAAAAAAAAATTATTTTTTATTATGCAGTTTATTATTATTTATATATATAACATTATTTTTTATTAATAAAAAATTATTTTTTGTTTCTATATAAAAAGAATCATTGATAGCTATCTCCAATGGAATCGAAAATTCCATGTAATTGATTGCTATGCTATGTGTTTAGGTAATGTCTTCCTAATTTCTTTTGTTTTTTCGTGGCAATTGAAGGACACTTTGACCAAATTTTTTTTTTTGGACAGGAGATGGAGGGGGGAAGGGGGATTTGAACCCAACATCCCGAAGAGGAGCCGTCCCCGTGGCTGGAACGAGCCAGCCCAAGACGGGAAGCTCAAACTTTTCAATACCTAGGGGCGTTGCCCCTAGGACTTGAACCCATGACCTAAGGGTCATGGGTTCCACCCTCTTACCACTTGAACCAAGTGGTGAGGGGGATTTGACCAAATTAATACCATATATTTTATATATTTTAATTAATGGAATCATTTTAGCATTTACATTAGGAGAAAAAAAAAAAAGCAACTCCTAGCAATCTACAATTACGATTGCTTCGAATTCAATTTGATGGAACATTTTTCGACCATTTGATTTATTTATATATATATAGCTAGAGAGAAAGGGATAGGGAATTATTCCCATGCATATCAAACGTGAATTTATCTTGCAACTAAATAAAATTTTAAATATATCTTTCATATCTTTTATGCACGCGTGGCTGCATACAAACATATAACTAATGTATGTACATACCGAGATTATTAATTATGATAGATTTTATATAAATTTTACCATAATTAACAATCAGATATATTTATTAATTTTATGTATACAGATAAAAAAAAGTTATATATTTTTATTCATTTATTTATTTTTATATTATAATTTACATTCGTGTGCATATGGGTGTATATACAAATATATAGTAAATACATGTATGTATTGAGATAATTAATTATGATAGATTTCATATAAATTTTACCATAATTATAATAATAGATGTATTTATGTATGTATACAAATTGAAAGTTATACTTTTCGGAGTTCAAACTCTTTCTGTATATTTGAATTTCCATACTTTTTGTTACTTGTGCTACTCGTTGGGGTATTACTTTTTTACTATTATAATGATTAGACTTATTTATTTATTATTTTACAACATGATGAATAATTTTTAAATTAATTTAAAAATGTCTTTATTATTTTTAATTCAAAATAAAAAACATAAATATCTTCGTGTATGAAAAACAAAACTCCACTGTGCATGACAACATAAGGGTAAGGGGAAGGGGAAGGGAAGGAAAGGGAAAAAACATTTTAGATCCAATTGTATTTGGATGATAAAAAATAAATGAAAATATAAAGTAAGGAAAAATATTATAATTGTATTTGGATAAGTAGAAGGAGAATGGACTAATAATTGTTAAAAGATGATTAAACTAATATATTACATTTATATAATACATCTTCCCACATATTTTTATTATATTTTTATATTTTAAATTATACACACATTTTGTTGATTTACTATATGCTCTTATAAAATATGTCATTGTTTACATAGGTATACTAATTTATCAATATAAAATTTTTTCAATATCAATTTATTAATAAACTAGTAATATAACAAAAATTATTCATAAAAATATAAGATATTGAAAAATTAGAACAAGCTAAACACAATAAACCGGAAAAGTAATAACAACAAATAGGAAAAAAAATAAAATCTAAAAATTAAAAATAATGAATGTTTGTATATGATAAATAAAAAAAATAAAAAATAAAAATCTAAAAAGGAAAAATTCATTTATTTTGAGTTTTCCACCTTTCGTCCCTAATCATTTATTTTGATGAACTGAGTCCTTTAACTTTTATTTTTCTACCTATTACATCCTTTTTTCACGGTAATGAATTTCAAATTGAAAATGTTATCGTCTTCTATTGAGTTATAAAAGCATGTCTCAACCAATTTATTGGTTGTAAGCTTGATCATTTGAACTTAGAAGACCAAACAAACTCTACTTTTCAAGTCCTAAATTATCTCAATTTTTATTTATTAAATTGAACAAGTTTAGACACCCTCGGTTTGGGCCCGCAACGGAAGACCGGTGATGAGATAGTCCGAATCTCGAATGCAAGAAGAGTCCGAGATCTTCTTAGAATAGATCCGAAAGCTTGAATTTGACCTGAACCTTTCAAACCAAGCCCGAAAACTTAGCCTAAAATGACCAGGCCCAATACACAAACTTTGAACCTTAGCCCGCTAGCCTTCAAGCCCAAGCCCAAATCTCTAGTCTGCCTCTTCACCCTGGACATCGGTGAGGCGACGCCTCATTGAAGAGGCTTCGCCTCTTTACACCTGTCTCCTGCAGCAATAAATGTTATTTATTGTTGCATTTAACTCAAAGACCGACCCCATTTCACCTTATCTCTGCATTTTTGGACAAAATAAAGACTTTTAAGGCATAAATGAGTTGGAAAAGAGGAGGCAATTATGAGAAATACTAGGTGGAGCGTGAGCTTGGATTTTTGGGAAAGTGAAGAGAGAGAAGAGACAATGCTTAAGTAGAGGCTTAAGCTGATATTTTAGAGGACTCTTGGCCATTATTCAAAAAAACAAGAAACAAGAGAGAAAAGAGAGGAAAAAAAAACATTCTTAGGAAAAAGAAAGGAAGAAACAAGAGAAAACTTAGAGAAAAGAATGAGAGAAGTGGTTTTCAAGCTCAAGGAACCTAGTTCTTTGAAAGAGAAGAGGACTTCTTGTATTCAAATCATCAAACAAACTCTAAGGGCTGAGTTAGGAGCTTTAAACGTTCTTCAATCAGTGAGAATTCTCACCTTTGAGTTTTAAAGTTTTATTTTCACATTAAAAGCATAAATTGTTTGATTTTTGGTTTATTTTGGGTATTTTATTATTTATTTGATGTTATATGAAAGCATGATTGTTTAAATATGTGAATTTTAAAGTATTAAGTCCCTGATTTATGTTTATTTGCATGTATATTTGAATTGTTTAACATTTAAGAGACATGTGATTCTGTGCTGTAATGCTTTGTTGAGGTGGCAACGCCTTTTCACGATAAGGCGATTGCCCCTCGCCCAAAATCTTACATGATTCTGCTTCATTTCAATTTCTCTTAAGTTTATTTTCGGTATATTTTCTGTATCTGACACATGTATAATGCCTAGCATTTTAGTGTTGCATGTATTTGTCATATTATTGATTTGCTTAAATGATGATTTATTTAAATGATTAATCCATGCTTATGTGAATACTTATGTCTACTTATGTGTAAATGTGATTTGAATTATTATGTGAATATTGTTTATATTTGAATATGAAGCTAACTATATTTGTTGTAGGTTTTTTAGTAAGTAGTTAGTGGATTAATTAGTTCTTAAGAGGTTTTATTTGAATTATTGTAATAATTGTAATCCTTAATCCCTTCCGCTATTTGTCTTGAATGAATGATTGTAATATTTTATTCTTTATCTGTTTAAATTGCCAAGGTAAAAAGTAAGCAAACGAGACTAATGTGCAAAATCAGTAAAATCATAAAACTAGCATGTGTGATTAACATTAATAAGGAAATAATTTAATAATCAAAAGTAATAAAGTATAAAACACAAACGGAGGCCAATCGCAAGGTTGGGTGGGCATTCCAAGCCCATACCCAGTTTCAGAACCCGATCTCTGAAGACAGCTTCTAGGTACCTCTGTAGAATCTAGATGTTGTAAGTGTGTCCCGGTTTTTATCCGGGTGGTGACTCCATCTCCGAATATGGGCCTCAAGTCCATATTTGTATTTTCTAGCAGGCCCTGAACTTGCACAGTGTCGTGGTCGCCAACACTTGGGCGCCCTAAACCCCGCAGCCTACAACAATTAAAAACATTTTATATTTTCAAAAAATGGAAAATAGTTTTTAATTTCTAACAAGTAAATATATTTTACAAATTTTCTATGGAAATGAAAAGTTTTCATTTTCTTTGAAAATTAAAAAATGAAAACAGAAAATAATTCTTTATAAGTAAACACACTTTAAGGTTCTCTCCAAAACAGTTGTTGGTTCCTATACTCCAAAAGAAGCTGAAGTTGTATCTATCAGAGAACCTCTTACATGGCTCAAGGCTCACCATTATGATAATTTGATTATAGAATCTGATGTCTTACAGGTCATTCAGAGTATTCATAATCCTCAGGACATTTCTAGTCTTGGTATCATTATTGATGATGGTTGTTCTATGTTAGCACAATTTCAACAAGTGTCTATTCAATTTGTAAGAAGATATGTGAATATGGCAGCTCATCTTTGTGCAAGAGTTATGTATGGTCTTCATGAATGGACTTTAATTCTTAATTTTCTTTCTTCTGTAATTGTTCATGACATTAGTTAAATGAAATTTCATTTACCTTTCCAAAAAAAAAAAAAAAATAGAAAGGAGAATGGAATAATAATTGTAAAAGGACATCTTCCCACTATTTATATTATATTTTTATATTTTAAATTACACACATATTTTGTTGATTTACATGTATGCTCTTATAAAATATGTCATTGTTTACATAGGCATACTAATTTATCAATATAAAATTTTTTTAGTATCAATTTATTAATAAACTAGTAATATAAAAAAATTTATTCATAAAAATATAAGAACTTGAAAAATTGGAACGAGCTAAACACAACAAATGGAAAAAGTAATAACAACAAATAGAAAAAGAAAGAAAATCTAAAAATTAAAAATTAAAAATGTTCCTATATGATAAATCAAAAAAATAAAAATATAAAAATATAAAAGTGTTATTTTAGGATTATCAATAGTGATAAAAAATATATACTTAAATAAATTGATTTCTCCTTCTAAATTGGAGGAGAATATGTAATAAAAGTAAAAAAAATTTTACACCCCAATTTAAGGTGTAATTATTTTTTTTCTTCTATAAGAGGAATGAGAGAGAGAACAATTCCCCTTAAAAATATTTATAATTACATATTCTCCTCCAATTATCTTTCCTTCACCTTATGTTTCCCCATCCATGCATAGTGTAAAAAATAATTTGGTTTTACCCCCTTTTTTGTCTACGAAATGTGATCCATCCTCTTTTCACATATCAAAGTAAAGATGCAATGGGATTTCACTTTGAGCTCTAAGGTGCCCGAAAGGCCATGACAGTGCCAACAAACGAATCATCAAAATACAAAAGCTGTTATCAAAATGTGATCACCAAGTGGAGAGAAAAATAAATAAATAAATAAAAATAAAATGAAAGAGTTCAATATCAAAGAATGTAAGAAGGAATTTGAAGGCTTTCTAGACAAGGTGGGTTGGGTTGACCCCTGCTGCTGCAACTACTACTTGCTGCTTTAAGACCTCCATAACTTCTTTCTTTCTTTCTTTCGTTCTTTCTTCAACATGCAAGTTGATAAAAGTGCATGGTATATTTATGGGGTCCCCATTAAAGCGACTGTGCATGTCTCAAATGAGAGCAAAAGAAAGAAATGAAAGGTATAGTATTCGTATTCATTGATTAGGATTGCCAAAGGGAGAGCCTTCCATGAAATTATTCCAAGGCAGTGGAGCCCTCTAATATATGTGTTCATATCACATATGATATGTATCCCACTATGCTTTGTTACTTGTTAGGTAATTTGGTTGTTATTGGATTTTTGGTAACATTAGAATTTGAATTGACAATTGACAATTGATCCCAGTGCAAGTCCCTCTATTTTCAATGCCCCCTGCAATTATGTTACACTGATTCGTTATCGATGTGACTCTACCTCATTCAATCCAACAATTTCTCAATGGTGTCCAGCACTTAAGGTGCATACCACTAATGGTGTATCCAGTCTATTACCTAGAACAACCTATCATATAAAATTTTCGATAAATTGAATGATTTTCATAATTTTTTTTTAAAACATCATTATAAGTACTCATAATTTGTAATGTCTCATGTACATGGTAAATGTATTCATTTCTTTTTTGGTTTGTCACCGACTAATTCAATTTAATTTGGTTAAAATCACAAGAATGGTAAAAAAATTTTAACAATTAATTTAATTCAGCTGCATAAATTATGACTCGAACCCGAAATATCATTTAACGATAATAATCATCTACTAACTGATTCCAACGATTGTTGATAATTATGTTCATTTCTTTACTAATGGTAACAATTGACGTTGGTATGAAACACTTAAAAAAACAATTGAATTAACTGATTTGAGGATGAAAAAGAGCAAAGCTAGATATTTATAGCAAGGCCGAAGATATCAGGCAAACGGGTCAAGAGTAAAGGCTGAACATACTGTACATTCACATCAAGCCAGGCTTGATGAGGGGCCTTATGTCGTAATCGGTTAAAGAAAAGTAGCATTGGCCCAAATTTGTTTCTAGCGACAGATCTGTAAATTTCTGGGCCAAGCATGTTCAATGATGAACCTAACATTACCTTGATAAAACGAAAAAAATGTTGGAATGTGTCAATTTCAACAGAAGCTTGCTATTTGCCACTGCCAGGTACCTGCCCCATGCTGGGAAGGGGCGTACAGCTCCAATAATTTGCTTGCGTGGTGTTTGCCACTGATTTTTTTTTTGAAAGTTTATTCTTAATTTCGAAGTGTATTAGCCAAGAACCCATTGTTAAAATAAGTTTAGAAGAATATTTAAAAAATACCAATTATTAATTTTTTTCAAACATAATGATATCATCAAATAGTAAATTATACTTTATTTAGGTCGTAAATGATTTTATATCTGACTTTTTTACGTTGTAAATGATTTTGACTTTCCACATTGATGGCTATTATTGAAAATTATTTTTTATTTAAAAATTAATATTTAGAGTTAATTCAATTTTGATTAATTCAATTTAATTTGAGCATGACCATAATAACGGTAAAAATTTTCTAATAACTAATTTAACATAACTGAAACATTACAACTTAAATTTAAAATGTTGCTTAACCAAGAATAACCCTTTCAAACTAATCTCAATAATTATTGATTCCAAAAAGTTAATTTCGATAAGCAGTTAACACGTCATTTTTATAAGCTGTTTTTTTAGTTATACATACAACGGAAAGAAAAAAATACCAATTAAAAGTTACAGATATTCGTGTGTTTTGACTTTGGCCATCAGACGAAACGTGTGCGGAATATAAGCTGTTAAATATATTAAAAGAAAGAACCGTAATTATCAAATATTAATTATAGACATAGCTCTTAAACGTCTCAAAATAAACCACTAACAAAATCACAAAATAACTCTTCTATATTTCAGTTCCTAGCTATTCACGTGCTTGAACTATACATTTTTGTGTATACCATAATCTAGTATATTATTTTGAAGACAAAAACAAATTATGGCTTCGTGAAAAGGAACCCAATTATTATTTATTGTGTATTCTTTGTCTGCACACAAGCTGCAAAAGGTCTAATTTGGAAATAGACATTCAACTAAAAAAAATAAAAAAACCCAATAACAAAAAAAATAAGAAAAAGAAAAAAGAAAATAAAGTGTACTAATAAAAGAAATATGGATATTGAAGTAGTACCTTATCTTCAAGAGGAGTGACATCATCAATATAAAAGTTATCATTGTCCAAATTCCCTTTCAAGTTGAGAATCCAAATGGAATTTGAAGTGTTATGGTTCAAGTGAGACTTGACATTTTGGAAACCCTCCAACCAGAAACCAAAAAAACAAAAAACACACACACCCCTTTAGTTTGGTTAGCGAACGAACTCATCCAAAGGATGACCATCACCTGCCGTATTCACAATAGCCCATCAACCAAAAAAAATAAAAAATAAAAAAAAGTGCATGCGGATCATGCATTGATCTTTGATTTGATGATGGACCGATCCCACATAATATATGCATATATCCGTTTGTTCAAAAAAAAAAAAATATATATATATATATATAGTAATAATAAGAATAATAATGTTTTTTCCAAAAAAAAAAAAAGAATAATAATGGTGTAACATATATATAACTCTTTGTATTTATTATTTTTTATCAGTTTGACATTTTAATTTATAGTTTTATCATTTTGATACCTGAATTTGACTAAAATATGATTTTGAAACCCCTATCAGCACACGTAGCATGAAATAGCGTATCAACATGTGTCATATTATAAGGGTTTAACTGATAAAAAACTACAAGTAGAAGTGTCAAACTGACAAAAAAAAATGATAAGTATTGAGATGTAGATTTATTATATCATCATATTAGAGTAAATTAATGCATTTTAGTTAAATTTAGGTGTTAAAATGGTAAAATTATAAGTTATAATATTAAATTGATAAAAAGTGAGAAATATAGGATGTGATGTATGTATGTATTATGCGGAATAATAATAAAGGTTGGTATTTTTATCAGGTGGTCGGGGCCGTCCATTCAACATGTATCATAAATGTGGCCACTGCATGCCCACTACTTTCACAACTATAAAAATTTCACTTTCATTAGCTTATAGCTATCTTACCCTACAAATTAATACCCACAAAAAAAAAAAAAAAAAACGTAACCTAAAGTCCAATAATGTGACATACATTATATGCATGTGTTTTATGCATACAGTAACTTAGGATCGATAATTCTCATGATTTTCTAAATTTTCATCTGATCATGTGATTGTATATTTTTAGAAATGAATGTAAAAGATACGCATATGTGTTTTATTTGTACACCCACTTTTAACTATTTTTTGATGTACTATATTAAAGACTGTAGCCTAATATTTTTCTCTTTTTTTTACTGTTGGGCATTTCAATCAGTTTTTTGAATTGATACTTTTGATTATGTGCTAATTTGATTAAAAGGACTTTTTTTTAATGTAAATGTGGGTATAGAAGAATATCATAAAAATTATGATTATTTTACAATAAATCCTTATATTTTTTAATAACTTAATTAAGATTTAGTGAAAAGTATCTTTAAATTTTATATATTTTACGATATAAATATATTTTTTTAATTGAAATGTAAATGTGGGTATAGAAGAATATCATAGAAATTATGGTTATTTTAAAATAAATCCTTATATTTTTTAACAACTTAATTAAGATTTAGTGAAAAATATCTTTAAATATTTATATATTTTACTATATAAATATTTTTTAATTGAATTTAGACTACAATGAATTTTTAAAATTTTTTCATTATAATTTTTTTAGTGAATGAAATTAATTAAAATTTTTGTTATTTTTTTTGGACTTAATCACAAATATATAAAAATTATTGAATTTTGACTAATCAAATTTACCTCATAAAAATCTTTTAAGAAGTATTTTCACGTGATTGCGTAAACCACGAATTGAGTGAATTAAATGTACAGTTAAAAGAGGATAGCAAGAATGATTGTACAAGGGATATATAGCAAGAATGAGTGGATAGAGGAGAGTGCAATACATACATAATTGATAATTTTGCCTATGGTATGCGCAGTAGACTGTAGCCTTTTCGTCTTTCATGTTTTGGGGAGGGTTCCACACACTATACACATTTAACTGGACCACTATACCATCATCATCATCTGGCATTATAATTGTCATTAGCTTCTGGCAATAAGCTGGGCATGAAAGAAACATTACAAACAAGCTAGCTACTATAACAGCCTAATACTATGCCTTCACCCATCTTTTTCTTCTTCTTCTTCTTCTTTTATGAAGTATTATTAATGGCTAATTACATAGACTGATACGTTTTGTGGGGAAGTAACATGTACAGTATAATTTTATTTTTGACCATAAATTCAAATTTAGGGACCAATAGTTACACATAGGTTGGTTTTAGGCTTAATCTACTTTTAGCCGGCTTGCTAGATGTAATATAAAAAAGGCTAAAAAATTATCGAAAAAATATTTGTGCAAAAGTAAAAATTAAATAAGTGAAGAAAATTTTTATGGTAAAATAAGGCGTCTATTGCTATTTCGAAGTAGAGGTGAACGAATCTTTCATTTATCAATAATGATAGAAATTTTATAAAAAATTACAAGCATAACTTTTTAACTAATCTATAAAGTTCTAGTGGAAAAAAAGTTATATTTTAGCCGGGAAGAATATTTTAAAAATATACTTTATCATGAAAAAGAATCATTTATTGAAGTAATTAAGTTTTAAATGACTATAAAGTGTATAAATGGAGTGGATATTAAGAAAATCAAAATTTTAATATTTTTTTGGTTAATAGGGAGTAATATTATTTAAGTATCGATGGACTATAATATGAGCAATTCTCTCTTTTAAATTGACGACATCATAGTCTTGTTTTTATTCTTAATTGAAAATTAATCAATGAAAAAAATCTAATTTATGTGTTAAGGGAAATTCTTGCCTATCATTTCTCTTGAAACTTAAAAAACAAAATATATTCAAAATTGAAACTCTAAATTGGAAGTGCAAATCAATTCAATTGGCTTATAATATATTGGATATACTTGAGCTGAAGTTTGGTAATTATGTATATATGTTAATATCTGTAATTGCTATATACCTTTGTTTAATTCAAAATGCTTTGTTGATTTGCTAGTGAGGAAGTAGTCAAGTAGTAACTTCTCTCCAAAAGCATCATGAGGTATAAGATTTGATTCCTACCGTCGTCGATTTAAAAGAGAAGACTGTCCCCTTATTATGTAGTCTATCAATATTTAAGTCATATGACTTCCGATTAAAAAAAATGTTTTGTTGATTTTGATTTTATTTATACGCGGAGATGAAAATGAGAATAATAATTTAAGTTTTATTTAATTAAATTTATATACATATTAACTAATATATTGCAATAATTAAAAGTATCAATATTTATCAAAATTAATTACAGTACTGGACCTGATTAGCGCTATGATCATGCTTGCTCAATTGCTCAATATGTTAATCTAGAATTGGTACAGGAAAGGGAAGGTAGCTATTAATTAAGCTGGGAACATATATTATATATAGTGGCACTTTCCCCTTGTTAGGTTAGATTTCGTAGATTTTACAATGTATAGATGGGGAACCAGATTTTTGACACCACAGCTATCTGCTTGAAACAAAAATGAAGGTACAGTATTAACACAAACGGAAGGGGAGGGGAAATCCATAGCAGGTGCCCCACTATGCCCGTAAGAGCTTAATGGTTTGGCCTAAGCAACAGTATTATAAATAGACAATAGCGTAATGGCTTTTCTTCTGCATAGAGCTATAGCTTGGCAGATATACAGCATATTTTAATAACTGTGAATTTTATTAATTAATATGTACACAGTGAGTTAAAGGAAATGGGACATAATCAGTGTGTGTTATGGACCTATCGTATATAATAAAATTTGAAAATATGGTACCACACAGCACACAACATGGAAAAATGAGAGGAGAGGGCTAAATGGCGCAATGGGCTGTGTGTCATCTAATGAAAGAAGAGAAAGCGACTTTACAGCCAGCTCTGAGCTCAACGGTTTCTGAGCAAAAGAGCAGAGGTACAACGCACTACACGACTACTGCTACTAGTACTATACTAGCAGTGAGGGTATTATAGAAGAAGAAGAAGAAGAAGCAACATGTAAGAGGGTGGTGGTGATGGCGGTGGCTGTAGTAGCGGTGGTGGTGGTGCTGATGGTTTGTAATGTAATGGGAGCAAAAAAAAGCAGCCCCTACAAAGAGTTGGACATGAAAAGGAATTATATGGGTAACCTCGCCACCATTGAAGAAGTTGCTTTTCAGCTACCTGGTTGATTTGCATGTGCCCTCATCGCCTTACATATGGGTCCACTACTGGGTTTCGATCTTCCATTTCCAAAAAGACTAATTTATTGTTATTGTTAATCAAAAAAATCTCAACTAGCTAGCTAGCAAGCAAGCAGCAACTAGCAAAGCTGCAGGCAGCATCATATGACTTCAAATGATAATAATAATTATTAATTATATATAATTTTATTTTGTCTAGCAATCTAAGCTACACACGATTCAGTCCTAGACTCTGGGGCATGACAGTTGTTACCATTATCATCCTCATGAAAGGTATGCCAACTAGTTGATGGCGACCTTTCCTTCATTCTTCTCTATTTGCCTAATTATCAAATTTTTATTTGCCTCTTTTACTTTCACCCCCCCACCCTATCAATTATATCATCCTCTCTAAACAGGGCTACACACATTACTACTCTAATTATTCAACTATCCACCAAAACCTTACCTTTTTATTCTGATTTTTTTTTTAAAAAAAAAAGTTCCATTCATATAATATATGTGTATATCTATACACTCGATCCCCCATCAGCAGGGGCGAAACTAGATTTGGAAGTGTGGGGGGCCAAATTGAAATACAATATAATAATGATAAAATTTCAATAGAAATAGAGGGGTTAAAGTAAAAATATATATAAATTTGGGGGACAAATATTAAATTTATACAAAAATTTTAAAATAATTTTTTGAAAAGAAAATTTGAGAGGGCCATGGCCCCCCTAACTCCCTAAGTAGTTATGCCCCTGCCCATCAGGTATGTTTTGGAGAGTTTGTATAGCTTTGGACGTAGCTCTCCTACCATCAATTATTTTTTTTTTAATTTCTATGCTAATAATATAGTTAAGGCTATGACATTTTCGATTTGGGATTGGAATGTAAATCACATATTTAAAAATAACTCAATATTACTTTTTCTTTTTTCTGATTTTTAAAATAAAAATCCAACTAGTTTGTGCTAATCTCTCAAATAATTAGATTAAATTGGGAGTTGCATTCATAAATCTCAAAGTTAAGGTCTTTTAGTGCAATTATTAAAAAAGAAAACCCTTTAAGTGAGGAAATAGTTAAATGGTAACTTATTTTGAAGAGTATTTTGAGGTGTAGAGTTTGATTTCTGCCATCGTCGATTTGAAAGGGGAGGACCGCCCTCTATTATACAGTTTATCGATGTTAAAGTTATATGACCTCTTAATTTAAAAAAAAAAAAAAACTGAGCTCATAATAGTATAGGATTAATTTCTATTCACATAAATCTAGTGAGGTGTTACACCATGACTTAACTCTTTAGGTTATTCCCAAAGCTAAAGTTAGCTATATACTAAGCTCACTATAGAGAGAGAGAGAGATGTGTACATACATAGAGTGCAAAAAATATATAAATTTGACTAAAAATAAAATATTGAATAAATTATTATTATTATTATTATTTAAATTACCAGCATATAGAATCCACTATATTTTAATTGAAAGATTATCATAATACATCCGCCGTCTTTTGTACTTAGCATAGTTTGACAGTTTGACACATCTACTTGTAGTTTTAGTCAATCAAACCCTTAATATGTGTTACGTGCTGATTCACTATTTTTATGTCACTGTGCTGGTAGAGGTTTCAAAATTACATTTTAGGCAAATTGAAGTGTTAAAATTGCAAAGTTATAAGTTGAGATGTCGAATTGATAAAAAATGACAAATACATAAAGTTATGGACGTTGCCTAAAAGATTTTTCAACATAATTACATATATTACAGTTGGAATTTAAAATATTACTTAATTAAAAATATTAAAATATGATTTTCTGATAATTGGTAAAAAGATATTTTATTAATTAATTGTTTAAAGAAATGATGGAAAAAAGAAGCTAAAATCTGAAATACGCAAATAGTACATATATATGTTTAAAGGTGGAGGAAGAGGAGGATATGCAGACAGATTCACAGGAACATGCAGAGAGAAAAGAGGAGGAAGGAGACAGAAGGCCAGCGCAAGAATTATGAAACAAGATAACCGCCAAGCCAACTGGGTTTTTTTTTGTTGGGTACGCAGGGCGTGGTCCTCATAACTTAGCTTGTTAATTACCTACTTCAATCTACACCTACATACATATATACATTTGTACAACTGTTTACTATTGTACTGTGTACATTATTAACACTTCCCAGATTACCAGATCTATCTTTCATCTCTAAACATACATATAATTACTTTATTATGTACACAATTTTCACAGTTAAAAAAGTAATCAACTAAAATATACGTACTAATCATCATTCCACGATTTTTATGGGGTTCTACTGTTATACTCGTAAGAGCTTGGTCGTTAAGTTAAGATAACACGGATGTGTTGATGATGTTATTATTGGTAAATTAATTATTTAATTTGAATTATGTAGTATTTTATATCTATGATTATTTTTTTTTACTGAGAGGACACATAGTTAAGTATTAATAAGTGAAGAAAATGAAAAAAAAAGGGGTTAAGGTAAAGATAGTAATACTTTTTACTTATTGGTTTAAGTCTGCTTTTGCTCCAGTATCACAACCATATGAGCACTCCTTCAATTTCTAAAATCTGATCTTTCATTTAATCTCTAAACCGAAAAGTACAACTTTTACTGATCCCCTTTTTGCTGATTTAATGCTATCTTTAATTAGTATATATTAGTAAATGACATGAGTATTAAGAGATGAATGTAGTAATTAAATACAGATATATGATCAAAGGCTGTTAATAATGACTTTGCTATTATTGACTAACAGTCATGCATCTATTGGTTTTCATGTCTCTTTTTTTCGTTATATAATTAATAAAGATGTGCTTATGACACTATTATGCTTATAGGATAGAAAATAAATATAAGTCTGGTCAGTCTAGATGGATAATAAAATATTTTGTTGCTGGAGTAAAACATTTAGTTGAAAGTAGAGTTCAATCTCTTAACTCTCTTATTTTTCCATTCTCAACTGTAAAATTTAGCCATTTAAATTAGTCGTTGAAAAAAATTGTGATTTCTTTTTTAGCATAAATATAAAGTTCATATATGTTAAATTATTATAATTTTGTAATACATTAAATTTAGTTAAAAAGCCCCTTGTTACTGGAATAATCAATGATTAATTTAATGTATTACAAAATTAATGGTGGAACATACCCAACACACCAAAAGTAGGTAACTAACAATTAAAAAAAAAAAAAGGAGAAGAAAGGAGGGTGAGAGAAGAAAAGGAGAAAAAATAAATAAAAATATATGTTTTGGTATTGAAAATTTAAATTTTAACCCATCAATTATGATAATTTAACAAAATAAAGGATGAATATAAATAAAAAATGAAAAGATTTTATTTATTTTTTTATTTTATCATTCTACCATTTATAATAGAAACCGTATATATGTATATAATAGGTATCAATGACTAAGTAAAAGAAAGCAACAATTTTCACTGGCTGTTTTGATATATATGAAAAAATTTTATTTATTCCAAATGTATTATATGAAACGGTTAAATTTACAATATAAAAATATTTTTTATGAATTAAATATAAAATATTTAAATTATATATTATAAATTTAATTGTAAAATATAATATATTCAGTATACATAAATCCCCCATTTAATATAGGGATGTGAGATGCATCCATGTGCCTATAATTCTAGAGAAAATAATCCCAGATTGAAAGTGGATGATTACAATTAATGCATTACATTTGAGCAAGGCTATGAGATTTACTTATAACCACAATGCATTTACCTTAAGAAAAATTATAATCACAATACTAATAAACTTTAATTTATTAATATTAATTATTGTCTTTTGCAAGATTGTAAATCTTTGAATATAAACTTCAATTAGAATTTTTTAATAAAAAAATAAATTGCAACGTTCATGATGTTACATGACAGAGGATTTGGGTCAAACTAAAATAATAATTGACTACAAAATAATGCAAATAACTAAATTATTTTATTTTTTATTTAAACTATTCGTATTCAAAATTTATTGAGCTCTAATTAATTCAGTTTGATCTAAACAAGATTATAAAACGGCAAATGTCCCTCAACAATTAATTTAACATGACTGTATATATTAGAATTCAAATTCAAAATTTTATTTAAATAAAAAAAATTTCAGGCGGTTGATCTTGATAAATTAATTGATTTTCAATAACACAAATATGACGAATTCTAGTCTTGAAATTCCCCAGATATGGCACTACTCCTGCCAATTGTCACTCCATTAAAATATTTGGATACAGAAGCACATGCATATAT
>CATIWK010552604.1:0-15722 GCA_949634005.1 Mallotus japonicus
AGTTTTAAGTAGCTAAATGATATTTTTTTCTTTTAAAAATTTACAATTTAGTCATCAAATTATCATGTGTATGTTGATTAGCCAAAGTTTTAATCAGTATGTTGATTAGCCAAAGTTTTAATCAATTTAAGGGTAATTTTGGAATTTTTATAATTATTGACACTTTTGACCACCATTTATACTTTTGATTAACAGAATATTTTTAAATTTTTTAGCGGAAGGGGCAAATAATTAACAGAAACAGATCTAAAGGGGCATTTAATTAACTTTTAAAAATGCAGGAACAGACTAATTAATTTGATCAAATCTCAAGGATTATAGTAATTATCCCAAAAAATAATCACATTTACTGGTGACAACTGTAAATGCGTATGCAAATGAAATTGTACCCATGTAATATTTGGTCATTAGCAATAATTTCAGCGAACAAATCAAGCTGTCCCTTCCACTAACCGAAAAAGTTACAGCTGCCACTTTTTGGACCACTTGGCGTGCGCATGCAGAGCCACTCCGATACAGCAAAGGACAGTGCCAAAAAAGGTTAGCGGAGTATGTTATTATTATTGTTTGTTGACAAATTTAGCCACATCTAATGTCTAAAAATTTGATCGCCATTTAGTTTTTTATTTTTTATTTTTTTTACTGCTTCTCCTGCGCATCCAAACGGGACTCCCATATCTCTCTCAAAAGAGTTAACCCTGATTCCTCCCGTTCTTCTCTTGCAAACCAAAACAGTACACCATATCTACAAAAACTGAACTATATTTATCAAAAAAGACAAACAAACAAGCCATGTTCATGTTTGTTTCCGTGTTTGCCGGTGTGATCTCTGGATCTGCTGCATAGGGATGTCCGGAATCTCAGTTTTAGAATTTAAAAAAAAAAAAGAAAACTGCTGATGGATTTTGCTGATATCGAAGTTTTATGTAGGCGTATTTGTGACTATGCATCTCATGCAGATTTTTTTTGTCTCTATCATGATGATTTTATTGATTAGGGAAATGATAACCTAGTTTATCCCTGCCGAAACATAAGAATAGGTCTTAGAATTAGGAACTGAACGTTAATTAATAGTGGTGGTGTACTCCACTTGGAAATTTGGTCCTTGCAATGGTTGTCATAGGTAAAAGTTTAAAGGCAGATGCACATACATGGGGTGATCTCGACCTGCATCAAAGTGGGAATCCAAGCGAGGGCTGCTCCTCCAACTTAATGAATTGCGCGTTGTACTTTTGAAACTTGTGGAAGAATTACAGCTAACGAATCAGCCTCATCTCCTTACATGAGGACTTGGACATACTATCTGATGATTTCGAGAAAGCATGAAAGGAAGGGATTGTGATTAAGCAAGATTTTTATGACGCCAGAACCTGGTAAAAGTAGATCCTCCACTGAACAATTACATGCTAGAAAAGCTGTTACCCTTTACAGATCTTTCCTCGCATATAATTATTTTTAGAAAGATTAGGGATTTTGTCAAAAAAAAAAAAAAAAAAAACTATTGCTATTATCTGCGCTATAAATTTGAGTTTATGATTTTTGTTCATATCACGGTTGGAGAGTCTCTGTATAATAAGGCCCTATTTTGCATCTATCTTTATATAGGGAATCATTGGATTTCAGTTTAAAAAAAAAAAATTGCAGTTTAAAAACAAAAATGTTCAACACATATGAGCAGGAGCAAAAATCTAAAACTACATCAATCTTGGTGTCTAATTATGCGCCAGGTAGATAAATCCAATGAAAAACAATGTACTGTACTACACACATATATAGCGTTCTCTTGAATTCTGTTTGACTTCCGAAACTTTCTGTATTATGCTCATTGCAAATATCCTTTTGGTTTTATCATTTGGTCTTTTAAATTTTTGTTTTTTTTTTTCAGCTGAAATGTTTTGTTTCTGCTTTGTGAGCTTGTAATTTATTGCTCTTAGTCACAATCACATGCAAATTTAATGTTTTGTTTCTTAATTTATATTGTTTGAACATATATACAAATGTCTTGTTGTATTCTGTCTATGCATGCACGTGGATTGGAGTTCCTTGATAGCTTAAATACTGAAAGCTAGTTTTTCTTTTTTCTTGTACCATTTTGTCAAAGTAAGTCTAATACTTCTTTTTCATGCTGCATTTTTTGGGGAGATTTAATAAAGAAGCCAGGAAAAGGAATTGATCAAAAACATTGTGGATGGAAGATTGGTGTCCATTTTAATAATTGTACTGATCCATCAAGTCAGTTATGAAGCTGCTTCTCGGGCGCACCAAGGGGCAAGGAACACTGTGCCAGCCCTAGTGCCTCAACCAGTAGAAGTTGGCTTATGCCAATTAAGCACTGGGAAGGTGAGCGATGCTAATGAGGTACAGACATTATTCTCAGCCTGAGCCTCTATTAATTTTTTGTTCACAATCTCTTTTTTCTTTAACTTATATATTTTCTCTATATATCTCAACATTTCTATGAATAAGTAAATGACCTTGGAACATCTTGTGTATGCCATATTAAAATAAATTTGTAATTTTCTTGTACTCTAGTTTGCCTTGTGTCCCATCAGTTTGCACAAATGCCTTGCTCCTAATTGCAATGTCCTTGTACGTTAAACAATTGTTACTGTTATTATGTTTTAAGAAATAATTACAATAGTTAAATGTTTATTGATGATGGTACTTATCAATACTATATATATATTCACATGTTTTCCCCACATATCTATATCTTATATTTTTGGAAAATAATGTATCCTCATGTCTGTATCCATGTTTTTCCGTATCCGCGTATTTGTGTCTGTGCAATTTAGTAATGCACCAAATGCAATTCTTTTTGAATAGTTTTTTTTATTTTCTATTTACTATTTTTTTTTGGTTTACTCCTTGATTGACTTCATGCTATGTAAAGTTCTAGGTTAGAGAAAGCTCGATGTAGAGAAGCCTCATTGGAGAGGACTTGTATACCTCATGTGGGTAGACAATTTTTGCAATTAAATTCTCTTCCACCCCATATAAATCGTTTACAAATAATTAACTTACTTGCATGTATCTTCCTGCTATCCTTACAATAACACAAGCTTTTATAGGGATTGTTATGCAACATCGTCTTGTTCTACAGCTTCGGGTTGATAAAGGAAGGGAACTTGCTTAGCAAGTGCATTTCTTAAGAAAAAAATTCACCGATTTTGGTACTGAGCTTCTTCCCCTTTTTATATGTTGGTTTCTTTATCATAATTATCATTTCCTTGCATCAAATGTTGGTGGATACAAATATGATGACTACGGCCTTTGATGTTGCATCTCTTCAAGTTAATGTTGGATGCAAATATGATGATTACGACTTTTGATGCTTTTTTAATTTTCTTGAATTTAATGTTGGTGGATGCAAATATGACGATGACTTTTGAGATTGCTATATGTTGTGTCCATTGCTTATTTCACTACATGCATATAGCTGCTGTGAGAAACGTGACCTCTTGTAAATTATTGCAATCACTAGCAAATTAATATTTTGACGTTTTGTTTTCTAATTTATGTTGCTTGAGATTTTAGTGCAATTTCTATATTATGTTGTATTTCGTGATTGTGTCTATGCATGCACATAAAGTTCCTTGATAGCTTTAAATACTGAAAGCTAGCTTTTCTTCTTTTTGCGACATTTCAAAATAAGCCTATGCTTTTTTTTTTTTTTTTTCATTTAGTAGATTGTTGTAAGATTTTACTTTGTAGAACATAGTGAGGAAGAGGAATTGATTAAAAACAATATGAACGGAGAATTCATGCTCATTCTAATAGTTATACTAATCCACCCTATCATATTTATAAAAGCTACTTCTCGAAGGCATTGAAGGGCGCGACATACAGGGTGCCTTCTAGCGCCTCAAAAACTGAAAGTGAGGCACCTCAAGCAATGAAAGATGGGTGATGTTAACGAGGTGCATGCCTTATCCTTATCCCTGCCTCTATGATATTTTAGTTCACAGCTTTGATTTCCCTTAAATTACTATTCACCTCAGGTGCCTTCTAGCGCCTCAAAAACTGAAAGTTCCATTAATGAGGCACCTTAAGCAATGAAAGATGGGTGATGTTAACAAGGTGCATGCCTTATCCTGATCCCTTGCCTCTATGATATTTTAGTTCACAGCTTTGATCTCCCTTAAATTACTATTCACCTCAAAAACTGCAAGTGAAAGTTGCATTAATGAGGCACCTCAAGCAATGAAAGATGGGTGATGTTAACAAGGCGCATGCCTTGTTCTTATCCCATGCCTCTATGATATTTTAGTTCGTAACATTGAATTTTCTTAAATTACTATTCTTTAATTTCCATATTTCTCAACATTTTTATGAATAAAGCAAAAGACCTTAGAATATCTTATGCATGCCAAAATAAATTTGTAATTCTCTTACACTCCTTTGTACTTTGCATCTCTTTGGCCCACTAATGCCTTGCTCCTGGTTGTAAGACCTCATTGCATGCTTGTTAACTATACACTTAATGCTATTCTTTTGGAACAACTGCTTACCCATCTACTTATTTCATGCTATGCGGAGTTTTAGGAAGTCAATGTTGGAGAGTAGCATTTGAGAGGATTGTTATACCTCATGAGATAAGTTTTTTGTTGTTAAATTATCTTGTTTCTCACAAATTATTTACAAATACTATTCTCCTTGTAATGATGCAAGAACTTGTCTTGCAGGAGTTGTTATGTAGCATCTTTTGTCTTACAGTTACATGGGATTAATGAAGGAAGAGAACATGCCTAATAGATGCATCTGAAGAAAGTGATGTTGGTACCATGCCTCTTCCCCCCTTCTCTTTATGTGTTGGTTTCTGAGTTAATTATATAGACGATCACTAAACTTTGTACTTGATTACAATTTGGTGTCAAAACCTCAATTTGTATTTTTTTGGTTATCAAATTTTTATTTAGATTTCATATATAGTCTTCTTTATAAAATTTTTTGATCCAATTCCATCAACAATCCATCATCCAAAATTTTAAAATGACATAAATATGTGTGTGTGTGTGTGTATATATATATATATATATACAAGTTCATGTTTTTTCTTGTTCATATAAAAAATAGTAAAAAACTAAAAATTATCTTGGAGAAGTAACACCTCTGAATTATAGTTATAAATTATCTAAATATAATATAATGTATAAGTATATTATTAATATATAGTTTAATATATGTAAAAATTTTAAATAATGTTAAATAAAAATAGAAAATTATACTTATAAATTAGGGAAAAGGACCAAATTTGGTCCAAAGTTGAGGTCCAATTCGACCATTTTCCCTATGAATTATTTAAATATAATATTATATGAAAATATTTTATTCATTTATAGTTTATTAAATAAAGAAATTAAAAACGAAGATAAATATTAACATCTTTTTGTTCTCTAATCGAATAATATTTTTATATTAATATCCATCAAGATATTTTTAGTTTTTCTTTTAACTTCTATATGAATATAGAAAATATGGATTTATTTGTATGTTATCATCAAATTATGGACCAAAAAAAAGACTTGTGAAACCCATATAGAAATTTGGTAATTAAAAAGATACAAATCGAAGTTCTGTAACAAAATTATAATTAAGCACAAAGTTTAGTACCCATTTATATAATTTACCAGTTGGTTTCCTTATCATTGTTATCATTTTTCTAGATCTAACGCTGGTGGAAATGAATCTAATGAAAATGACTTTGGTGATGTTGTATCGATGGGCTTTATCTCTGTAGTTATTTGGTATGTCTTTTTGTGTCCATTGCTAATCAATCTTGTCGCATATAACTATTATGAGAAAGGAGATCTCTTCCTAAATTATTGCAGGGACATATATTGTTTGAACATATATTGTTTATATAGTTTGAACATATATTCAATTGTTTATATTTAAATGCATTTCTATGTTATGTAGTATGCTATGTCTATGTCTATGCATGCACATTGAGTTCTTTGATGGCTTTAAATATTGAAAGCTAGTAAAATAATTCTTTGTTTATTTTGTTAGATTTTACTTTGTAAAAAAACCAAGAAGAGGAATTGTTTAAAGACATTATGGATGGAGGATTTATGCCGGTTTTAATGGATAATTTTGAGCAACGGTAACCCAGATTTTTAACAACCCTTTCAACCAAGTCTAGCTATGATACTTAAACTATATTTTGTCATCTAAAACTATCTCACTTTTAATTTTGTGCTCAATAAAATGTCCATATCCATTTGCCTACTGATATTGATGATGTGGTACCTATGTGGAGACTAATGTGGTTAACAAAAGTACCACTTACTGTGGAATAATTAGCCACATCATTTTACTGGGACACGTAGTGCCAGGGCTTATTGCACCATTGGTACCATAATTTTGCCCTATGTTTCAAAATGGTACCAGATTTTTAATTTTTTTCAGTTACTAAAGTTCTATTTTTATTCAAATTAAAGTACCTCGAACATTTCCAATCAAATTTAGCATACGTGACAGCCGAATAAACATATTTTTAGTATATTTTCCATGTAAGCATCCCATTAAATAGTCTAATAATCTTGTTGGCCTCATAAAACAAAATTTGCTTGTGGGCCCATAAAAAAATTTTAGCAAATTTTATTTTATAGAGTCCGCAAGATGATTAAATTGCTTAATGGGATGCTTACGTGGCGAATATACTTATTTCGGCTGCCACGTATGCTAAATTAAATCGGATATGTTCGGGGTACTTTAACTTATAACAAAAATAGAACTTTAGTAACTGAAAAGAAAAAAAATAAAAATCTGGTACCATTTTGAAACATGGGGCAAAATTATGGTACCATTGATGCAATAAACCCCGCAGTGCCACGCCATGTCCTGTCTCTTTCATTCTTTAAGTTTTTAAAATTGATTTTTTTTTTCCCATTTTGTCAATTTTCTTGTAGTTTCTTTCACTTTTTCATCATCCAAACACTCACATTTTAAAAAATAAATAAATCTTACATTCTATGAAAAAACTTTATCGTCTACATTATTTAGATCTTAAAGAGGATCCTTAATATCAAGCATAAAAACAACTGATATTTGCTTATTTATATTTTTTTATGGACAACCCAAAAATATACAGTTGATGAACTTGAAAACTTAAACCTTATTTTTAGCATCATTTATTGAAAGAATTGGGCTCTACAAGAACCTTTTCTTACATTGAAATGAAAACAATGAATCTTTTAGCATCAAAAATTGAAAAGGATCACTATCATAGTTGGGATTTACAAGGCATGGTTTGGAAGTGGATAGAGGCACCATGTTTTCATGGTGTTGAAGCCACATAAACCATGAAAACATAGGTGGAATTTACGGAGGCTTAAAGGTTTTGAAGCCAAATGAGCCATTAAGATTTTTTTTCCTACTTATGGATTTCAATCATTTTTGTTTTGGTGGGAGCATTAAACTAGATCTAAATAAACAAAACTTAAACATCATCTTTCCTACTGTCATTCTTCGCCTTTTCTCCTCTATCATCTCTTCAAAATTAGTGGATTGCTAAAAGACCTTCATCGTCCTGAACATCATGATCTCAGTTTTCATCATCGACTATTTTTAATTAATTGTTTTGTATACGTTTTTAACAAGTTTTTAGAAACCTTTTCTAATTGATATTTGTTTAATTACTAAGAAAATGGAGGTCAATTGTTCTAATGGTGCCTTATCTATAGTCGTTTCATACATAATTTCTACTTCTGTTTCAAAATGGTACATTCATTAAATTTTTAGTCCTTTGAAATTTTCATTGAAATTTTTTAATCCTCAAGAGTAGATTGATTTAGCAATTATTTTGGAAAAAATAAATGACCTAAATTTGTTTACAAAGAAATATATAAATTCAGTGAATAGGGTCTATTAAGCTTTCACAGCGGTTTAGCTTCTTCTTCACATTAATTACCACCAACAATCTACTAGTTGAAGATTGTTCTATGTTATGATTGCCCTTCCTCTCTTTGCAATTCGAGCTTTACTAAAGCAATCCTTACTAATACTAATCTGAAATAATGAGGTATATATTAGTAAAAATACTTAGAGCTATAAGGAAATCTTGATTTTATTTTTTCTCTCCTCATTTTATCAAAGCCATTATTGATTTTTTTTTCTATTGATTTTGTGGATAAAGAGAAACCACAAAATTATCACTTCAAAGCTAAAACCCCATTTGTCAAGACTTTTTTGTCTATCTCTTTCTTGATTGAGCATGGGCTACTAGTATAAACTGCTAGTAAATCTTAATGTTTCTATGCATTACTAATCATGGTGGCTTTACACATTTCTAGGCGCTTAAAACCCCATTTGTCAAGAATTTTTTTTCTATCTCTTTCTTGATTGAGCATGGGCTACTAGCATAAGCTGCTAGTACAGTTTAATATTTTTATGCATTACTAACCATGGTGGCTTTACACAATTTCTAGGCGCTTACCAGCGTATAACTACCAGATTTATTATAAATCTAATCATAGTAATTCAATTATCTATTCTTTCAAATGCATGCGTCTTGCAATTTAACATTAAAGTTGTCGGATTTATAGCTAACATTAAAGGGTTATTTGTAAGTATGAATTCTTCATTCACCTTATGGAAATAATTAGGCTTATACAAAGTCATGGTTATCCTCTATGTAATTGAGCTAGATTGCTATTACTCATGTTTGCAACTTTAATGGATGGGTTGCTAATATAAGTAACTTCTTTTTCTTAATATAAGTAACTTCTTTTTCTTAATATATGTATTTCTTATTCTGTTATTAGCCTTTTTATAGCTTTTTCTCTCTCAATAGCATTTAACCTTCCATTCACTAGTCTACACATATTTGTTGTTAAGGCTTGTCTTTTGTTAGGTGAATCACCAAGTATTCTTTTAATATTAAATTGTTTTAGGAGTTGGTTCATTTTATTCTGCACACTATTGAATGAAGTCAATCTTGATGGACTGTTGGAATTCAAACTCTCTATTTGGTTTCCCATTATACTTGATACTTGATACTTGATCAAGCACAAAACATTCACTTTTCATCTTATTTCCTGTAAATATATAGAAAATATGGACTTATTTGCAGAGTATCTTCAATTTTGGAGTGAAATGTTGATACTGGGCAATTTACGGATATAAAATTTCATAAAAAACTAGGCTTGAAATGTAAACAGAATTTTGGTAACAAAATAGATACAAATTGAAGTTCTTGGTACGAGTAAAGTTAGGTAACCAAACTGGATCTTCGCCTAAGAAAATGAGAAAGAAATACTCAAGAAAGGAATTTTGTAATCAACTTGGGTTATTATTTTAATTACACGGTGATGGTTATTTTGATGGTGTAAAGATTTGATTTGGATGAATTAAGAAATCTAAAAAACAAATATTTACAAAAAGAAAGAATGAGCAGGGCATGTTTGTTGATATGACACCACTTGTCCCACTTAATACGCTTATAAAAAAAGGAAGATTCTTTCCTATATTGGGTGTATATACACCTAATGGTAGGATTTAAAACACAAGACATATGTATTGTTTTAATCAATGAAGTTACCAATATTTTGATGTGTTGTCTTAGATCTTACCATTGAATGTAATACACCCGATCTAGTCAAGAATCTCCCATGAAAAAATAGAAAGTTTTGACATGTACGCTTCTTTGCAAGTGTCGCATGATCAGTGCTTGACCGGAGGTGAAGTCTAGATATTTTATTGGGAAAAGAATCAAAGTGACAGATAAACATTAGATATAATAGTGTGACTTTGTTGAAAAGTTGGGTACGCTGGGTGATAATTATCAATTTTAATAACTTATACTGATCCACCAGATTATAGTTATAAAAGCTGCTTCTTGGTCGCATTGAGGCATGCAACAGAAAGGGTACTAGCCCTAGCACCTCGAACTTTGAAAGGTTGGAGTTATTGGAGAGCCTAAAGCATTAAAAGGTAGGCGACACTATTGATGCAAACGACTTATTTTGAGCCCTGTTTCACAGGGCCTTTTTTTTCCGGTTATTGTTTCTATATCTCAACATTTTTATGCATAAATACTTGATCTTAGAATATCTCATTCATGGCCATTTAAAATAAATTTGTAATTCTCTTATAATCATGTTTTTTGTGTCTTGCACCTCTCTAGTTCGTGCCAGTGCCTTTTACTGGCTGCAAGACCCCATGTTTAATAGTATTGGACCAAATGCAATTTTTTTTAACAACTCATTTTGATGAAGTGCTTGATTTACTTATCTGCTGATTTCATGCTACGTAGAGTCTTAGGAAGTTATGCTAGAGAGTGTCATTGTAAGGGACTTCTACAGCTAAATTTTTGCTGTTAAATTCTTTTCCTCCCCACATCAATGTTATACAAATAATTTATGTGCTGACTTGTATCTTCTTACTCGCCTTGCAATAATGCAAGAATTTTTGTCGGAGGGATTGTCATGCAACGTTGTCTTGTCTTGCAGCTTCATATGGTTGATGATCGAAGAGAACATGCCAAGTAGATGCATTTCCCAAAAAAGAAATTCAATGATTTTAGTACTGTTTTTCTTTCCTCCTCTTTATGTGTTGGTTTCTACACTGTAATGATCATGTCTTTGAATCTAATGCCAATGGATACAAACATGATGACTATGACTTTTGATGTTTTGGCGTTTTGGTTTTTACTTTATATTGTCTGAGCATATATTCAATTGATTATAATTCAATGCGTTTCTATTGTATGTTATATTCTGTGCCTGTCTATGCATAAAATGGAGTTCCTTAATGTCTTTAAGTCTGAAAGCCAGTTTTTCTTCTTTTTGTTTCAGTTTGTTAATATAAGCTTATGCTTCTTTTTGATTTAGCACTTAATGGAAGATTTTACTCTGTAAAAGGATGCCAAAGGGAGAAATTAATTAAAGACTTTATGGATTGAAGATTAACACCCATATTAATAGTTATAATGATCAGAGTTACTAAAGCTGCCTGTCATGCCGGGGGCTGCAGCACACGGTCTGCAAGCCTATCGCCTCAACATTGAAAGATTGGTGATGTTAATGTGGTACCTCAAGCACTGAAAGATAGGCACTATTAGTGATTTGCATGCCTTGTTTTCAGCTCATGCCTCTGACATTTTAGTGCCCAAATTTTTACTTTTCTTTGATTAGTTCTATATATATTTTAACGTTTATCTTAATATGCATCTCATGTATGCCAAATTAGAATCAGTTTGTAACTTCAAAACCCCTTTGCTTGTCAAATAACCATGCACCAAATGCAATTCTTTGGAAAACTCCTTTTGATGATGTGTTTGATTTACTCATTGATTGATTTCATGTTGTGTAGAGTTCTAGGAAGGGATCAATGCTGGAGAGCATCATCGGGAAGGACATACAGAACTTGTGGGGTAGGTAACTTCTGCTATTTAATTCTCTTCCTACCTATGTAAATCATATACAGATAATTTTATGTGCCAGCATGTATCTTCCTATTCTCCTTGCAATGATACAAGAACTTTTGTTGCAAAGATTGCTATACGATGTCTTTTTGTGTTGTAAGGTTGATGAAGAAAGAGAATATGGTAAGCAGATTTACGTGCCAAGAAAGAAATCCACAGATTTTTGGTACTATGCCTACTTTCGGTGTCTCTTTATGTGTTGTTTTCTTTACCATGATTGTCATTTTGTTGAATCTAATGGTGGTGGATACAAATATGATGATAACGACTATTCATGTTGTGTCAGTGGCCTTTAACTTTGCCACTAATTGGTATGTCTTACGTTGATTGCTAATCTTGCTCCTATCGCATATAGGTGCTGTGTGAAAGGTGATCTCTTGTAGATTGTTGCAATCACTTGTAAATTAATGTTTTGGTTCTTGGTTTTCTTATTTATATTGTCTTTATATATTTAAGTGCTTGCATGTATATGCATTTCTATATTATGTTGTATTTTTTGGTTGTGTCTATGCATGCACATGGAGTTCCTTGACAGCTTTAAATATTTTTTCTTTTTGGATGGAGGATTGATGCCCAATATAATAGTTATATTTATCCACCAAATCATAGTTATTATAGCTGTCTCTCGAGCATGCACAAGGTGCTAGACCCAGCGCTTCAAAAATATGAAAGGTTGGTGATGATAATGAGGCACCTCAAGCACTGGAAGGTGTGCCGTATTATTGAGGCATGCATCTTATTCTTAAGGCACAAGCCTTGCCACTAAATGATACATTAGTTCATAGTTTTTTTTAAAATTTTTTATTTCTATATGTCTCAACATTTATTTGAACACGTAAACGACCTTAGAATGTTCCATGCATGTCAAATTAAATTAAATTGGTAACCTCTTATGTTCTCGTCTTTTGTGCCTTGTGTCTCCCTAGTCTATGCAATGCCTTGCTCCTGGCCCCAAGACTTCCTTGCGCATTCAATAACTATGCGCCTAATGCAGTTCTTTTAGACAACTCCTTGATGAAGTGTTTGATTTACTCTTCTATTGATTTCATGATAGACACAGTTCTAGGAAGTCAAAAATGCTGGAGAGCATCATTAGAAGGGATTTTTATTTTACCTTGCGGGCAAGTAATTTTGCTGTTAAATTCTCTAGCTCCTACGTAAATCAGATATATATATAATTTATGTGCCATCATGTACCTCCCTACTCTCCTTGTAATGATGGAGAACTTTTGTTGCAGGGATTGTTATGCGACATCCTCTAATCTTGCAGCTTCATATGGTTGATGAAGGAAGAGAACATGCCGGTAGACGCAAGTCCAAAGAAAGAAGTCCATTGATTTCGGGACCATGCCTCTTTCCCTCCTCTCTCTATGTGTAAGTCTCTCTACCGCAATTATATATATATATATATATATATATATTGGTTTTTTTAAATCTGATGCCAGTGGATACACATATGATGTCAACTACATCTAGCAATGTTGTTTTGGAGGTTTTGAGATAATCACTGTTCGCCCCCTCTACTTTACCATATTATACTACTTATTCCTAAAATTTAAAAAGTATATTATTTTCTTCTCATTTTCAGCATATTATACATTTTTCTCTAAGTTTTTATTAAATATCTATAAATAATCAAAATGATTTTTAATTTGAAATGTTCTCAATCATGAAATAAAAATAACAATTTCAAATAATTCAGTTCATATACTCAACAATTTAAACTATTATTTGATGAAAAAATTTACTTAATTAAAATTTTTAAGTTAATATTTAGGTAGAAATATTTTGAGATTGAGGATGCCTAATTAGTATTTAATTAAAATTTTCACTAAATTAAAGTAAATTAGATTTTTTTTAATTTTTAATAAAGAGTGTAATTTTCATTTATAGTTATTTAATGGTAATTTAATTTCTAAAAAAATTTAATATAATGATGAAAAATATAATTTTTAAATATTAGGATAAAATAGTATAAGGCAAGTAGATGGGGTAAAAATATTACTCTTTATATTATGAGCAAATTACATTTTTTTTTCTTTGAAATTTGATCTAATTCACTTTTTTTTTTTTTTTAGATTTTGAATTTTTGTAGCCCTCAATTTTAATTCCGTTAACACTAACTTTTTTGTTAGATTTTACTTTAACTTTTTTGTTAGATTTTTTGTTTATATCTTACTTATGTATTTATAAGAACTTTTTAATTCTTTTATTAATAAAATAAAATAATTAATTTTTTAAGTTTAAATAATTTAAATTTAAGATCATATTCTAAATTCTTCAACAGTATACATGCCTTCATCAACACTTCAAAATAAAAAAAAAAAATTGTTTATAATTTTAATAAATTTATTAATTTCATCAATTTTATTTTATATTTACCTTTTTATATTTCATTTCATCAATTTTACTTGTTTGATATAAAAAAAATTAAAGAAAAAATTTAATTATTTAAGTTTTAAAATCCTTTTATTAATAAATAAAAAGTTTAGTTGTTTATATTTAATTTTTTTTAAATTTTTGGAGCAAATTATATATACTTTTTTAGTGAAATTTGATCTAATCTACACTCGTCTTCTTTTTTTTTAAAAATTGAATTTTATAGCCCTCATTTTTAGTTTTACTAAGAATTTCAACTCTAGGTAATGCCCTCTTCATTTTGCCTCATATGTGTTGCTTTTCCTTTTTTTTTTTTTTTTCCAGCTCCGCGGAATTTTTCGTTAAATTCCTATTAACATTTTTAACTCATATCTTAGTAAGACATTTTACTTAAAATACAAGTACAAATAACTATTCTATGATTTTTATTAATTTCAATTAGAGCTACTCTATGATTTGGTATGTTAGTAATTGGATGTAGTTCACACTAACACAGTAACACTATTAGAGATGATGACGTGGCATGGGCAAAAATGTTATTTCAGATTGGTTAGGATTTTAGCCTCTAATTGAAATGAGTAATGAGTAAAACAAGGTAACTATATTACTTGTTTTATTTAAAATTATTTATTTTAATTTATAAAAGAAATGTGATGAAATTATTAATTTTTTGATTTTTTATTATTTGATATTTTAAATTTTTTTATATTTTGAGATTAGTAATTTATGTTTATTGATTTGGTATTTTATGAAAAATAAAATAGATTTTTATGAAATTATTTTTTATAATTATAATTATTTACAAAAATAGTTGTACTATTTTATAACTAAAAGTCTTATTATGTAAAATTAATATTGTCTTTTAAATCACATGTTTTATGGAAAAGAGAGATATTTTATAAAAGTAAAATTCTTTCACAAAACCCCTTCCGTCACAATTTTCTGCCACAATTATCGTTAATTAACACAACAATTATCAAGAATATGTTATACTATTTACCTCCTCTATATGAATATATTATATTATATTTATTTGCTACATTAGAATTTATATTTTTTTATTATTATTAAACTATCTTTCTTAGAATTTATGTATAAAATTGATTTTTATAATTATACCATTTACATAAAAAAATATATAATGCTTAATTCTAATTTAATATAATTAAAATTTTAATTAAATGTCATTTAATTAGTATTTGTTTTAAAATATCACACTTAAAAATAATTTAAAATATTTAGATTGCATTAATAAATTTAATCAAATCAACCTTCTTTTTAATTTTGATTCTTTATTTGAATTGTTAGTTTCAAATGTTGGGTATACAAATAATTATTAATTTTATTCATAAATATAATTTAAAACGAACAATTCAAATAAACATTAAAATTTACGCTTAAAAAGGGAATTTATTTGGTTAATTTTTTCATGCAGTATAAATATTTTAAGTTGATATTTTAAAATTGGAATTTATTAATTGTCTTTTGATTAAAATTTTGATTAGATTAATAGTAAAATTTGCTATCTTTTTTGTTAAAATATTTTTAATAAAGTTATCATTTTTATAGTCAATTAATGATAATTTAATTCAATATATATTTTGATAGACGATTAGTCTAATAATATATATATATATATATATATATTAGGGCCAAATAGTATAATATATTCAAGGCCTAATTACCTAAAAAAATTTGAACTTTTACACTTAACAATTTTAGCACATTCTTTCAAATTTTTAAAAAATGGTATTGTACTATTAGTTTTCTAACAAAAACACTTTTCTGGTTGATTTTAGTGTTGACGTAGCACCGGAACTGTCTGACATGGCACCGGATATTTAAAAACCAAAAAAAAAATTTTGACTCATCATGGCCTAATTACCTAAAAAATCCTGAACTTTTATACTTTTAA
>CATIWK010552739.1:0-25046 GCA_949634005.1 Mallotus japonicus
TATCCTCTCAGCAAGAAAAGAAGAAAAGATTATTAGTTATAAGAAGAAATTGAAAGCTAGCAATGGCAATGGCAACCAATGTTTACAACATCAAAACTAATGCATCATGTTCACATGTTGTAGCTGTGAAAAGTGCACTTCATAGGCCCAACTTGAACATGCAATGCATCAGTTGTGCAGCGTCCAAGGCACCTGTTCCTCCTAATTTACAACTTGTAAATGAAAAACGCTCTGCCACCTACCAACCAACCAGTTGGACTTACAACTTTCTTCAGTCCTTAAAAAATCAAAATGCAGTTAAGTTTCATTTATTATTTATTATATATGAAAATTGAATGCAAGACCCCCTGATGAAGATTTTGGACATTTCTTTTTTTTTTTTTTTTTCCCTCTTTAATTGACTCTGACTAGAATACTGCAGGATGTATTGTATAAAGAAAAGGCAAGGAAGCTTGAGGAGGAAGTGAGACGTGCGATTATTAATGAAAGTGAGGATTCGTTAACAATACTTGAATTGATTGATGACATCCAAAGATTGGGTTTAGCTTACCTTTTTGAGAAGGACATAAAGATAGCTCTTGATAGATTTGTTTCATTGGGTGGATGTAATGTTTTAGCAAGAAAATATCTTCATGCTGTTGCTCTTAGCTTCAGGCTCTTAAAGCAAAATGGTTATCAAGTCCATCAAGGTATGCTTCAACTGAAATTAGTATAATTAGTCTATCAATCTAATGTTTTAGTTTGTCCAATTTTCACAAATGAAAATAGCAATCAGGCTACTTCCTAATATACTTGGCATCAGACTTCCGAACATATTATTAAATATGATTGTTTTTTTAACACAGATGAGTTTAAGGATTTCATGGACCACAAGGGTGAGCTTTCAGCAACTTTCAAAAATGATGTGAAAGGAATGCTAAGTTTGTACGAAGCTTCATTTTTGGCCATAGAAGGAGAAGATTTTTTACTGAAGGCACAGAAAAAGACCATGATGTATCTAAAAGATCTCCGAGCAGTCTCCATATCATCAGATATTATGGAAAGTATTGACCATGCTTTGGAGCTTCCCTTGAATAGGAGAATGGTTATGTTGGAAGCACGACGGTATATTGAAGCATACAATAAAAGAAAGTATAAAAATTGCGTCCTACTTGAACTTGCAAAGCTGCAATTTAACATCGCGCAATCTGTACTCCAAAGAGACCTTAAAGACATGTCGAGGTATGATCCATTACAACCTTGTTATTGCTCTCTTATTTATATTATTGACACATGAATAATATCAATAAAATAACTTATTCGTGTAATCATTAGTTGGTGGAACTCTTTGGGATTGGCAAACAAGTTGAGCTTCAGTAGAGACAGATTAATGGAATGCTTCTTCTGGACAGTTGGGATGGCTTTTGAACCTCAATTTAGTTCCTGCCGCAAGGGGCTAACAAAAGTCACCTCACTGATCACCACCATCGATGATGTGTACGATGTTTATGGTACTTTAGATGAATTGGAGCTGTTTACGAATGCTGTTGAAAGGTTTATACCATTTGATTCTTCTACGAAGCCATTAATATTCTAAGTAAATTATTAGATAATAAATTGCATTATCATCACTCCATCATGCATATATAACTTCACTTTTTCATGTAAATGATCCCCACAACAAGAAGCACAAGGTTGATTTATTCTCTATTGGAGAATATAAATTATTTTTCAACTTTAATAGGTTCAATTGAATTAATTTTTTTGAATTACAGCGTAAAATTTAATATTTTTATTTTTTTTTATCTTAACTGCTACTATTCAAAATGCATTATTATTTAAAATTTATTAGATTCTATTTAGTTTAGTTAAATTTAAATAATATATTTTTTTTATTTTAATAGAATAAGAAATTATGATATGTTCTTCCAAAAAAAAACATATTTAAAATATTATATTCGTGGGACATGTAGAATCCTGAAATATAAGTAGAATCCGTACCCACCATGTCACCCCGACACATCGAGGGCCTTGACACGACCCACCCTTTTCCGTATTTGTTTGATAAGAAAAATAGTTTAATTCTCGTCCACTCATTTAAAGCTTATTGTTTTTTTTTTAATGACACGTTTTTTGAACCAATTTAATGAAACTTTTTATCTGCTAAGAATGTATTGTATTTAATTGATGAATTTCTATATATTTTACATTTTTTATGAGATATAAAATACATTACAAATCATATATCATTATTTTAATTAAACAGTCTAGGCGAAGATCCTAAAATTCAAGAGGCTTCAGATTCAATTATTGGTGGGGTAATAGTCAAATATTTTATATCCTCATCTATATATATTAATAATATTATTATCAATTTAGTGTTAAAAAAAATATTATTATCAATTTGATAGATTGATGTTATAGTTGTAATAGTTAATATAATTGTATTGAAATTGTTATAACCTTTTAATATAGGATCAACTTGACAAAAAAAAAAAAACTAATTGTACAATACTAGGAATGTCTGTAAAAAAAAATTAACTTCTTATTTGATTTGATTCCATTAAAAAATTTATTTCATTTTTAAATTAATTTTAAATAGAATTCATTTACAAATAAATTATAAATTTATTTAAACAAAACACATTTTATCAATAAAAATAGATTTAGTGTTAAGCAATTTCACAAAATTAAGAAGTTATAATTAGAAATAAATTTTACAAAGTTTTCATTTAAACCAAACATAGTTACTTACATTTGCAGAATTCATTTGAATCAAATTGTTTATTATTTGTATCAGATGGGATGTGAACGCTGCCGTAGATCTTCCAAACTCTATGAAATTATCGTTCATAGCTCTGTATAACACTGTGAATGAGATGGCTTATGAAACTCTCAAGGAACAAGGACAACACATCATTCCTTACCTAGCAAAAGCAGTATGTTTCGTCCTTTTTTTTTTTTTGCCAACATTAATCGATAGGTTGCCAGTTCAATTGACCCAGTTCTGATATATTTCAGTGGGCTGATGTATGCAAAGCATTCTTACAAGAAGCGAAGTGGAGGCACAACAAATCCATACCATCATTCAGTGACTATATGGAAAATGGATGGATATCTGTATCAGGAACTGTTATACTCATCCATGCCTATTTCTTGCTAAATCAAAACAACTCGAAGCAGGCTCTTGATTCTTTAGTAAACTACCATGACATGTTGAAATGGCCATCTGTTATTTTTCGACTTTGCAACGATTTGGCAACCTCATCGGTACGTGCATGCATATACCATTTTGTTTTTTTTACAGTCCTGCATTGGTAGCTTGCCCTCACAGGACCACAACTATTATCAGTGTTCGTAAAAAAAAAAAGGACATGTTAATTCCGATTTGTGAATGTGACATCACAGATATGAGTCCCACTTATGGAATCAGCTAAACATAAATGAAATGGTTCAAATGCGTTTGTGTAAACCAATTGATCTTGAGCCATATATGTAATTTCATATACTCCCAACAACAGACATGCTCATCTATTTTTTTATTAGTTAAAATTTTATTATATATTCATTTTTTTGCATTCATGTTTTTTATTAATCATAAAAATATTTAATCAACAATTATATATATATATATATATATATATACACACATTTTTAATATTATAAATCCATTACAAAAAAATGACGTACATCTCAATTATATAATAGAAGTCGAAAAATGCTTATAATTTTGAATAAATTTAGTTGAGTTATTTTAATAATTTTAGAAACTTAATTGGCTAAAAAAATTTATAAAGATTTCATAGAAAAATTGTTAAATTACGAAGATTAAACTTAATTTTTTTTAACTGCCATTATTTTTCCATCTAATAAGAGTTCAACATACCAAATAAAATCAAAATATAGAGTTAATGTGTTTTTCCTAGAACTTTTTGTCACTAATATTTTTTTATTATTATTTTGATATGTAATCTCTTGTCAGGATGAATTAAATAGAGGTGAAACTGCAAATTCAATCTCGTGCTACATGTATGAAAATGGAGTTTGGGAGGAGAGAGCACGTAAAGATATAAGTAAAATGATAGACAACGCTTGGAGGAAGATGAATGAATATTATCAAATGGGTGAGACTTGTTTTGAGAAACCTTTCATGGAAGCAGCAATTAATGTTGCCAGGATTTCACAGTGCATATACCAGCATGGAGATGGGCATGGAGCACCTGATAATAGATCAAAGAAAAGAGTTTTGTCAATGATAATTGATCCCATTTCACTTGTTGAAAGCTGAAAATTGTTTGAGATTGTTCACTTCTAAAAGAAAATATGAAGCCCAATAGGCTATCTTCAATAAGTCAATTGCTAAGTAAGTTTGGGTTGATTACTATAAATCCCAGGGGTTGGTTGGGCATATCACGCTACTTCAACCCTGTATCTTTCAATCACATTTAATGCGCCTTGTGTTTCAATAATTTTTTTTAACTATTTGCTCCTTATGTTAGTTTCAAGGACCAAAATGAATTAAAAGAAAAAGGTTCAATTTAATCTATGAACTTATTATTAAGCATTAAAATCATATAGAATTAATATTTGGCAAAATGATCAATTTGATCATGAACTTTTGTTAAGTTTTCAATTATATCCTATTTATAAAGTTATATTAATTTAGCAACTAAAATTTGCAAATTGTATCAATTATATTTAATTTTATTCTAAAAATCTGTATTTTAAAAAATTATTTTAATGTCCTTATAAAATAAATTTCTTTATTGAAATCCTCTTCTTTTTTATAAAAAAAATTAAAAATATTGTCAAATCTTAATCTTATCACACTCATGGTAACCTTAGAACATTAGTTTATAACCCAAAGATTCTCATATTTTAATTTTTCTAAAATTCATTTCTCAAACTTATACTGAATTAATTATTTAAAACATTTCTAATATAAATTGAGCACAAAAAATAATGTGCATTGGAGAGAAAAAAAATGAGAGAATTGGAGATATTAAAATTATTATAAAAATTAGAAATGGACTCGATTTCTTTTAAAAAAATGAAAGAAATAAAAAAATTTCTTAGATCTTGCAGTACCAAAAAAATATAACTTATAAGAATTAATATTAATCAAAATAAAAATATAAAGCAAGTTCTAATACTATAAAAAAAAAAAAATATATATATATATATATATATATATATATATATATATATATTTATCAAGAAATTGTCTTTTTCCTTCAAAAAGATCAAATCTTCTTTATATTCTTGATTAATATTTTTATTTCTAAGGTTATTTTGGCAATGGTATGATTAATATTTGAGATTGTTTAAAAAAAATTGTTAAAAAATGATTTTAATAAATAAATTTATTTTACAAGGATCTTAAAGTAAATTTTTAAAATAAATTTAGATCCTTAAAATAAAATTGAATATAATTGATACAATTTCTAAAATTTAATGGCTAAATTGAAATAAATTTGGTGAAGAAACGATGTCACAACTATTTTTGCATTGTCCATCAGCTACATCTCCTGATATGAGTTTTTGGGACTGGTTCAAACTCAGACTTCAACTAGGGTCATTTGAATGTTGTATTTGCTGGTCATGGTTGTGTGGAGTATTTGGTGGTCTTGCAATTATCTTGTAATAACAGAAAAAAAAAATATTATTTAAAAAACGGGTGTAAAAATAAGTGTACATGTTGATGAGGAGGAAGGTTGATATTGGTTAGAATTGGTTGATTTGGAGTAAGGAATATATATATAGGTTGATGTTGATATAAATTTTCTTGAGTAGATGTTGGTATATGGTTGTTTTGTGGTTGTTTGGTTGATGGGGGTTGCTTGGTTGAGGAGTTGTTTTGGGTTGCTAAGGTTATTTTGTGATTGTTTTGGTTGCTTGGTTGATGGAGGTTGCTACGGTTGCTTAAAGTTGTTTTGGATTGCTAAGTTGATTTGGTTTGCTAGGTTGATACAGGTTGATTTGGGTTGCTAAGAAAAAGACAAATGAGTGTGTATATAAGTAGAGATTGGGGCTGCCAAAGGAGAAAGAGCTGTGATTTTGGCAAATATCCGTTTTAGTCCCAAAATTTTTTCTCTTCTTCGTTAACCATTCAAATGAACTCCGATCAACCTGAAATTTTAACCACAGACATTTTTTATGTCCCCTACTCACTGGTGGTGTCTGTTTCTATAGAAAAGTCACAGAAAAAATCAGATTTCAATTCAAAAATTCAGCCTGAGTTATTGAAGTTGGAACGTTCACCTCATCGCCGTTCAGGAACGTTCACCTCGTCGTCGTTCAGCCAAAGCCACCACTGGCAGCTTATTCCCCATCATCTTTGGAGTCTGTAGACACCAGCCTTGCATTCGATCTCCATCGTTAGATTATTCTATGAATTTTCCAGTAATTTTTTATTTATTTTCCAATCTCTCTACTCTGTGAGTATTTTGGTATGTTTGAAGCTATAATCATGTTCTATTTGTTGTTGGGAACACATTGGTCTATTTGGTTTGGTCGGGTGACGTGTTTCCGGTGAAAAATCTGGCGAGTCCCACCTGAATTCCTGTAATGAACAGTAACCAATCCAATCCAAAAAAATATGAAATTAGTTTTATTGAATAGAATAAATTGTAGTTATTAATTTCCATAACTAGAGTAAAGCTTAATTCCTTACGGATTATAAGATATAAATTTTGGAATGGTTACGGTGGAAATTATTTTATTATTATTTAAATTAGTTTAATTCATCGGAAATATTCTTGAACCTCAAAATTAATTATTGTTAGTGTTCATAAGGTTATTTTGATAATACCTTGATTTTTTATAATTTTTCTAAGACTTTTAAGAATTTATTTAAAACTATTTATTAAATAAATATCATTTATTTTAAAGAGTTCGGGAGCAAGAGGTGCAGAGCATAGGCAGCCGATGACACATCGGCCAGCATGCTCCACCTGTGAGTTAATTTTATAAAATGTTTGTTGAAAGTATACATAAACGAGAATTTTTATGTGATAAATATAATATTAAAGTTGAATATATAAATTTAATTATGATTATAAATTTACCCGCATGCGTTATTTATTGTATTATTGTTGAGAACCTTGGGAAGATGTATTAGCTTGGTTTCATTTCATTTTATTTTATTTTATTTTATATATGACATAAATATGTTTTGGAGAAAAATGGTAGAACGTGTTACCTGGTGGGTGTCTCCAGGACCACATGCGCACTGGTTAAAATCTTGGGTCTGTTATGTATTAGTGATTGACTCGGTCGAACTTGTTCTCTCAGACAGTGTTATGGGTTAGGCTCGGTTGAGCTTGTTCTCTCGGGCCAGAAATGAGATGTAACTTGGTTGAGTTTGTTCTCTCAAGACATCAATAGTGGATTAACTGACCTGACTGTGACTGTAACTCGGTTGAGCATGATCTCTCGAGATGACAACCATTTGGTTTTAAGAGAGCAGAAAGATTAGTAGAACTGATGTTTAGGGTTTTACCATGATTTCCACTAAAGGTTTTATTTTATTATAAAATATTATTTTTGCATGAACTATTTTATATTAAAGAAGATTTATATACATTTTGGAAAGATATTTTTATAAGAATAATTTTTAACAAAATAAAGGATTTTTAATATTTATTTATTTAAAATGGATTTAAAAGTTTTTAAATAAGTATTTAAAAAAATAACCAACATGCATTTTATAATATTAAATCACTCAGTGAGGTCTAATTCCTCTCAATCTTATTTTTCCAATGACTCATAGACAGTCTAATATTGGTTGTCGTCTATGCCGGATTTCTTCTTCTTCGGCTATATTATGTAGGTTTATTTTGACCGCAGTAGTAGATTGTTTGTATAACTTGAAATTGTGATTTAATGTTTTTAAGTATTTATGTGTGTATTATAGGGGCTTGATGTTGAGCTTTGTGTTGTGGTTGTAGCAGTGATTGGAAATAAATATATTATGAGTGTTATTTCTTTTCTATAGGTTTTGACTTTATCCCGGTACAAAGGAAACTCTGCCAGATTTTCTTTAAATTTAAAATTGGTTAATTTTATTGTGAAAATTTTCTAAGACTTATTACGGGTTTTGAAAGCTTCATGTTTTCCCATTTCCTAGTGTCGGTCACATGCTCTTTAGGGTTCGGGTCCTGACATATCTATTATTGAATAATGTCCAACAGTATGACGATCGTTATGTTCAGATTGCTAAAAAGGTTCTTGAAGAATGGAGGCATGCTCAAGTTGAAGATAAGCTCAAACAGGGTATTCAAGTTCAACCCATGCAGAATACATGGAGGAATACATGGAAAAAATGGGTTATTGAGAGAACCGAATTGAAATCAGCCTTGAATTAGGGTAGGTGCTAGTTCCGATCCATTCCATCAAAGGTAGAACTGTAAATTTCTGGTTTCGAACTGAAACTGGTAGTTTAGTGAATCATGGTTATCCTATACTGAACTATCCAATAAATGTCAAATTAGCCCTAACAATTACATTTACCTCTTATTTTTTGTCAGGTTAACAAAAGACCTCTAAATATTTACAAACAACTCCTTAATATTTTTAGTTAACAAATTAGTCCTTATTTGAGTAAAAGATAATTTTAACCTAAAAAAAATTTAATTATATTTAAACTTGATTTTTTTTTACCGTATACATTTAATTATCGATCAATAACTTTTAGTAATGTATATATATATATTGGAAATTAACTTATATAAAAAAAAAAAAGGACAGTTTCAGAAAGCTGTTTTATGAATAGATGGGAAACTCCCGTTCAAGATGAAGAATCTTTATTGCATTGCCTTCCTTAACTAAGTAAAATTCTTCCTCCCCCTTGAATGGTCGAGCATCTTCTTTTAGAAAATATTAATAATTTTGTAACTCCATTATATATATATAACAAAAACTTTTATAATATGTTAATCACTTAATAAATTAATTCTTATAACTAATTATGATGAAAAATATTTTAATCTTAATTTAATTTTAATTTATTATTATATTTTTTAATACCATTCTCTTCAGTTCATTTAGGCTAGCTTATTTTCTCTCAATAACTACCAATCCACCCATCTAAGGCAGAGTATCGGTCAGTTCAGTTGTGAAGGAGAGAAAACTAATTAGTTTTGAATATGTTGTTGTGGACACTGAACTGAAATATGGATTAAAACCGAACAGTCGATTTCTGAAGAACAGTTTTTCTGGGTCGGTTCATTGGGTTGGGCTATTATAGGCTAGGCTTAAGAAATTAAAAGCCATATATATATACACGCACACACACAATACAAATAGACATTTTACCTTTTATAGTAGATTACTGACTGTCTGCAGCAGGTTAATAGTACCGGTTACTTTATAATGTTAAAGGAACTAATCTGATCTTCAGGGAGAAATTGACCTTTATTCATATATATATATATATGCAATACAAATGGGCATTTTATCTTTTATAGTAGGTTACTAACTGTCTGTAGCAAGTTAATAATACCGATTACTTTATAATGTTAAAAATTGTGTTTTTAACGGGAAGGGTTCTTGTCTCAAAATTTGGCCAAAAATACTGCCGTTATCACTCAACATTAGTTGCCCTTCACTTTCTTTTATTTAGCAACAATCAAAGCAACTCTTTTCTTTATATGCTGGTTTAATCACGTTTATATAATTTACATTTTTATTTCAATACAAACAAATAATGTAACGCGGGTCAATTTTTAATAATTAAGAGATGTGTTTTTAGTGACGTAAAAAGCATTGCTAAAAATGCCAGCGTCGCAATAATTTTAACGCCAACAGGCAATAGCAAGAAAAATTGGAATTTGGCAGAAAGGTGTGAATGCAAAAAGTTCACAACTGCCAATATAAGTGGAGCAACTTATTATTTCAATACAAACAAATACATTAAGTCTTGTTGTTAAAAAAAATAATAATAAAAAAAATAAAAATAAAAATAAAAATAAATAGTGGAGCAACTTATTATTGGGCAGGTACGTCTGAATGCACAGAATTTACAACTGCCAATAGAAGTGCTACATCTTTTTTGGCAGGTATGTCTGAGTGCATAGCTTTCCCAAATGCCAACGCAAGTGCCACAACTTTGAAATATTTGATAAACATTAATTTAAAGAATTTGAAAATTACATAAATATTTTAAATTACATCAACTTAAACTCTATTTAATATATTAATATATGTAAAACAATTTTTTGTTGAGTAAGTTTAAATATGAACATATAAATATAAATACTTTTAGTTAAATTTAATATAAACAAATATAATTATAATGATTTGTGATAATAAGAGTTTATGTTATAATATCTAACTTTTATTCATTATTAAATGTTATTTTATACAAATGAAGATGATAATTTAATAATGTATACTTTTTTTTAATTTTTTTTGAGTTTGATGACATTTAGTTATCATTTTGCAGTACAAATAAATACAAAAAAAAAAAATTTGCCCGACTTGAAATGATATATTTATAAAATTTTTATTTTTCAAAACTAAACCAAAATTCTATTAAAATTATTTTTATCATAAAATTATCTTTTTTTCAAAAATATTAATAAAAAAATAAAATAAACTAACAAAAATTAAGAGATCAAGAATGTCACATGGGCATCATTACATCAAAACAAAATAACTTACTTTGTTTGCAAAAATTTATATACCATTACTTTTTATGAAATAATATTATTTTTCATTATATAAGAATTAGTATTTCTTTTATTATAATTGATATATTTTTTGGTTAAATTATTACTAAATTTGTATAAAATTAAATCATTTTTATGGAATTAATTGTTATGATTATTGAATTTTTTTATAAGTGTTATTGCCACTTTATCAATTGAATTTTTTTTAGATTGGTATTTTTTTAAATGTTAATTTAGAAAATTTATTCTATTCATAAAAAATGTGAAAATATTTTTTTTTGTGAAATAACATTATATTTTTTTAAGTGCGAGAATTAATATTTTTTTTATTATAACTTGATAGATTTTCATAAATTATCACTATTTTTTGTTAACTTAAAATAATTTTATATAAAATTTGTTAAAATAATTTTTATTTATATAATTATAAAAACTATAAAAATTAATTTCATAAGAAGTGGTTTACTTTTCTATAGTGCAACAATTTAATGTAAAATATATTAAGTTAAAATGAAAAGACACTTTAATTTTTATATCTACAAAAAATGATGTTATTTTACAAAAAAAAAAAAAAAACAACAACAACAACACAATAGTTTTCACATTTTTCATGAATTTAAATAAATTTTCTTAAACAAAGTATATTACTTTATTTTAAAATAAAGTAAGTATAGAAAGCACTATGTCACATGTAATTATTTTAGAATATAAATAAAATAAAATAATTTAAATATATCAACTAACTAGTTTTAATAAAGTGAGAATATGGAGTGTGATTGTATATTCTACTTGGCTCCTTTTAGTTTTAACTTTATATATATATATATATAGTTATAATTGTGACATGTGACGTTTTTTTTTTTTTACCAAATCATGTGATATTGGTATCAAATGTATGTCTATATATGTTTGACGAAATTAAAATTGAGTTAAATGCACTTATTGTATCTAAAATTTTAATTTATTTCTTTCTAATTATCAAATTTCTATTTAGATTTTATCAATCAGTCATTTGGTAGAATTTTAATGACATAACAACTATAAAAGAAGATTTTAAGAATATTTGCCATGTCATCTTGCATCCCACTTAAAATAATATAAGTTTGAATGTATATGTGACCACCAAACTATAATTTTGTTCAATTTAGGTACTTAATTTCAATTTTTTTTAATATAAAACTTTCTATTTAAATTTGAATTAAAATTTAATTAATTCTAATTCTATAAGTAATTAATTTATTCTAATCATATAAATATTTAACTTTCCAATACTTTTAATATACATATTATTTAGATATATTTTATATCTCAAAAATTATAATAATAATATATATAATTTTCAAAAAAAAATTAATTTCTAAAATTAATAGAAATTAAAAAAGTATCTTTAAAATATTTACTCTTAAACTTAAAAGATTAATAATAATAAATTCTAGTAAAATGGATAAAATTACTAAATTTTATATTTTAGTTAAAGGACTTAAACCTATGTTTTACTTCTTAAAAAATAAAATTTAGAGAAAATAATTCCATATAGAAAAATAATTTGCTCCTTGTGCGAGAATTGTACATATTTTTTAAACCCATACCGCGTATCTGGTGTATCTGTCTCGGATTGAAACATGTGATGAATGTGAAAAAACTTAGTTTAGTTTTTTATATGATAAATACATGTGATGTAAGCTTATCCTTGTTTTACAGGTCATTTTCGATTAGTTTACAATTTTCTTTGTACCTTCACAAGCCAGCCTTGAACCTCGTATTGTATATATAGAGAGAGTGTTGCAGTTGGATTGTTAACTTGTAGTTAGCATTCTCTCAGCAAAAGCAAAAGAAAAAGAAAAAGAAGAAGAAATTAAGAGGAATTATAATGGCAGTGGCAATGAATGTATGCGGAACTAATGCCTCTGCTGCTGCCCATGTTGTATCTGTGCCAAGTGCGCTTCATAGGCCCAGCCATGTTAACATGCAAATGCAATGCACAACTCTAGCGGCTAAGACACCAATTTCTCATCATTTACAACTTGGAAATGAAAGAATCTCTGCCATTTACCAACCAACCAGTTGGAGTTACAGCTTTCTCCAGTCCTTAAATAATCATAATGCAGTAAGTTTCTTTTATTATTCTTATTTAATAAATTTCTTAAAAAAATAACTGAAGTTAATATTTTTTTAATATAACAATCTAGTATTACAACCTCAATAAAATTATAATTTATTATAATTTTCTGTAAATTTTTTACTTGAGTAATTACACATCATTTCCTTAATTTTTTTAACGGTAATAGTAATTATTAAAGAAATTTATGCGTAACTATTTTTTAGTAATTATTAATTATCAATATTATCACTTTACTATAAAGTAGAAAATTAGTTAACTCTTTTATGTAAATGTTCTATTTTTTTTTTTAAAGAAGATTACTTACTTTAAAATTTTAAATACATTTAACTCACAATCACCATCTATCAATATCAGTAAATATTTATCACTCTTACAGTGAGTGATAAAAAAAAAGAAAAAAGACTAACATCTTGTGCAACCCACAGTCCATTACTCATTCATTGAACCAAAAAACTATCTTTTGACTAAATTATTTTTCAAAATTATATTAGAATTAATTTTTTTTGAACCCAAATATATATAATTACCTATTATATTAGATTTAGATGTATTGATAAATATATACTTATTCTAATATATTTAAATCTCTATTTTCAGTTGTCATATTTTTTTCTATTCTATTATGTTTATTATTTTATAATTAACATTGGATTCTAAGTGTACCATGTTTAAATAAACTATAGATTCCTTATCAAATAATAGTTATTGTCCTAAAAATATAAATTCAATTAAGTTACGCGTCTTAATTTTTATTCCATAATAAATTTAAATAATTAAATAGTCCTTGACTGGATTGACCCATACTTTTAGATATAAATATAGATATAAATAATTAAAATTTTGCATACCTTCAAATGAAATTCGAACACGGGACCGCTTGATGATGAAAGTTTGGCCTTTTTTTCTTGTTTTTAATTGACTCTGACTTGGGTTTGATCTTTGAATATGCACATATATTGCAGGATGTGTTGTACAAAGAAAAGGCAAGGAAGCTGGAGGAGGAAGTGAGACGTGTGATTATTAATGAAAGTGAGGATTCGTTAACAGTACTTGAATTGATCGATGACATTCAAAGACTGGGTTTGGCTTACCTTTTCGAGAAGGACATAAAGAGAGCTCTTGATAGATTTTTTTCTTTGGGTGGATGTAATGTTTTAGCCAGAAAATCTCTTCATGCTGTTTCTCTTAGCTTCAGGCTCTTAAAGCAACATGGTTATCAAGTCCATCAAGGTATACTCCAACTGAAATTATTATAATTAGTCCATCAATCCAATGTTCTAGTTTGTCCAATTTTCACAAATGAAAATAGCAATCAGGATACTTCCAAATATACTTGGCATCAGACTTCCGAACATATGATTAAATATGACTGTATTTTAACACAGATGAGTTTAAGGAATTCATGGACCACAAGGGTGATCTTTCAGCAAGCTTCAAGAATGATGTGAAAGGAATGCTAAGTTTGCACGAAGCTTCATTTCTGGCCTTAGAAGGAGAAGATTTTTTATTAAAGGCACAGAAAAAGACCATAACGTACCTAAAAAATCTCCAAATAAACTCCGAATCATCAGATATTATGGAAAGCATTGACCATGCTTTGGAGCTTCCCTTGTATAGAAGAATGGTTATGTTGGAGGCACGATGGTATACTGAAGCATACAACAAAACAGAACATATTGACTGCATCCTACTTGAACTTGCAAAGCTGCAATTTAACATGACGCAATCTATACTCCAAAGAGACCTTAAAGACATGTCGAGGTATGACTATAAATTAAAGCAAATTTAGCTATGCAGTTTCTTTCAATAAAATTTTGTTAACTAGCTTGTTACTATTTCGTCAATATTTAATTATTGGATAATTGTCCTGATTGATTGTCATTTTTGACACGTTAACGAACAATATCAACGCAATAACTTATTTTATATATATCTTTTCACTTTCAGTCTCTGCTCCAAATAGTATTATTTATGCAAGAGTATATTTGATTTTGGAAAGTATTTTATTTGCATGTAATTATCAGGTGGTGGAACGATTTAGGATTGTCAAATAAGCTGAGCTTCAGTAGAGACAGATTAATGGAATGCTTCTTCTGGACAGTTGGGATGACCTTTGAACCTCAATTCGGTTCCTGCCGCAAAGGACTGACAAAAGTCACCTCACTAATTACAACCATTGATGATGTGTACGATGTTTATGGTAGTTTAGATGAACTGGAGCTGTTTACAAATGCTGTTGAAAGGTTAGTACCATTTGATTCATTTATGAAGTCATTAATATTTCTAAGTAAATTATTAGATAACAAATTGCATTGTCATCACTTCTTCATTCATAACTTCACTATTTCACTATTTGAAATAGATCTATGGTGAAATTTGTAACATATATGTGGTATTGCACGCCCACGAAATTATTTTTTGCCCCTGTTGCATGGGCCACAAAAAAAATTTAAGGATAAAAATGAAAATAAAATTTATGGATCAAAAGTCGTGGCCCGCGATATGTATCATAGATTATCCTTTATATTTATACTACATTTTTATTAATTAAATATAAAATACTTAAAGTATGTGTTATCCTACAAGTGATCGTAATAGTTGAGTTATAAATGTAGGCAAGATTTTTTTTTTAATTCTTTGTAAGAAAACTGAAGGAATAGTTTGCTATTTCTATCAGATGGGATGTGAAAGCTGCGGCAGACCTTCCAAATTGCATGAAATTATCGTTCATCGCTCTCTATAACACAGTCAATGCGATGGCTTACGAAACTCTCAAGGAGCAAGGACAACACATCATTCCTTACCTAGCAAAAGCAGTATGTTTCGTCCTTAATTAGTTAGTTTCCTTTTGTTGCCAACAAACGAATTATAATATCCTTGCGTTGCAAATTCAATTGACACAGTTTTAATCCTGACCTATATATATGTCTTTCAGTGGGCTGATTTATGCAAAGCATTCTTACAAGAAGCGAAGTGGAGGCACAACAAATCCGTACCATCATTCAATGACTACATGGAAAATGGATGGATATCTGTATCAGGAATTGTTATACTCATCCATGCCTATTTCTTGCTAAATCAAAACAACTCAAGCCAGGCAATTGATTCTTTAGTAAACTACCATGACATGTTGAAATGGCCATCTATTATTTTCCGACTTTGCAACGATTTGGCCACTTCATCGGTACGTTCATGCATATAACTTTTTTTTTTCATAGTAACCTACTGTTAGCTTGCCCTATCAGGCTCAGAACTGTTAGTTGTTAATATTTATATAAAAGGAATGAGATATATTTATTTTAACTTATGAGTGTGTGGGACACGTAAATATGAATCCCACCTGTGAGATCTATTAAAAATTAAATCCTTGACATCCTTATGAATCAAAAATTTCAATACCTCCAATTAGACTAATTGGCTTGGCCATATCGGCCAAGCATATGCTTTGATGCACTTATAATAATGGACAATGCTTATAAAAAATTGTATCACTGACATTGTTCTTGAACCTGATGTGCGATCTTTTGTCAGGATGAACTAAATAGAGGTGAAACTGCAAACTCAGTCTCATGCTACATGTATGAAAATGGAGTTTCAGAGGAGATAGCACGCAAACATATAAGTAAAATGATAGACAGCGCTTGGAGGAAGATGAATGAATACTATCAAATGGGTGAAACTTGTTTTGAAAAACCTTTCATGGAAGCAGCAATTAATGTTGCCAGGATTTCACAGTGCATATACCAGCATGGAGATGCGCATGGAGCACCTGATAGTAGATCAAAGAAAAGAGTTTTGTCACTAATAATTGAGCCCATTTCACTTGTTGAAAGCTGAAAATTGTTTGTGCTTGTACACTTCTAAAAGAAAATATGAAGCCCAATAGGCTTTGTTCCTGCTTAGGAATTCGAGTTGATTACTACAAATCCCCTGTAGTTAGCCATATTACACTACTTCAACACTGTATTTTTCAATTATATTTATTCTCAAAAAAAAAATTATATTTAATGCCCTTTTTGTTTTAAATAATTATTTAACTATTTGCTCCTCATGTCACTTTCAAGGACTAAAATGAATTAAAAAAAAAAGTTCAATTTAATCTTTCAACTTATTATTAAGCATCAAAATCACGTAGAATTGAAATGTTATCAAAATTAGAGGAAATTTTATTTTTACAATAGTTTAATAATAATGTCCAAAAAAAATAAAAAATTAAGTTTTTACTTCAATATTTTATTTTTTATTTTATGATATATTAATTAAGATGCTTAAAATTAATAATTTGTTTATTTTGGCCTAAGAAAATGATATACCTATAAAATAATAATTAACTAATATTACTTAATTATTTTTCTTAAGTGAAAAAGCTTAGTTAATTATTATTTTAAGTATCATGCATGATTAGTTTATACTAAATTTAGAAAATTTATTAAAGTAAAAAAATTGATTTTTTGTTGGAAATTACTACTAAATTATACTAAAAATAAAAAATTGCTTTAATTTTGATAAATTAAAAATGAATTCTAGAACAATTTTGATAGTAAGTTTAGATATCAAATTAAATTTTTTTTTTATCTATTTTAGTTATTTAACCATGTCAACTGACAACAGATTAGATAAATAGTGGAAATTATTAATTAAAATACAGAAGGTCTAATAAAAATTAAAGATGAAATTGTATAATATGCATAAGGGATTTACAGTAATTAAGCCAATAAGTACTTGTCAACACAAGTTTTGAATTTGTGTAAAAAAAAATCAATTACTTTAACACAAGTTGAATTTTCCACCAATTTAATGTAAGATTGGTTAATCTAACTATACTTACACCAAAGTTCAAAAAAAAAAAAAAAAAAAATACTATACTTAGACAACCTCCTCCAACCCCCCGAGAATTTTAGGTCCCATTGCCGTGCTCCATAATTCATGATCTAAATTATCCAATAGTTAGATGTTGAAGTACAGAAAGGTTTGGTCAGCCTTTTTTATTAGCATTTTATCCGAAAGTCATATGTGGAAAAGTTGTTGTTGTTTTTAGTTCTTACAAAAGGTTCGCTAGTTTTAAGATTTGGTCTTTCAGCGGACATAGAAATGTAAAAGACAATACCAATTAAAGAAATGTATATGCTACCAATATTCTATTTATTAGTAATAAGGAATTTAAAATTCTTCTAAATAAGATGTCGAGAGAGTTTTGTTCAAATGACTACGAGAATATCAAATAAAAAAAATGCTTGCTTGGTTTGATCTCTTTTGCTCTATGTATGATTTCTGATTGCTTCTGATTTTTTTTCCAAGAAAACATCTGCTTATTGCCTGCCAACACATGGCAATTCGTTTTAATTTTTCTTCTTCCTCCTCTGCTGCCTTTTCTGCAATATATCCTGTCAGACACGAGCCATTTCCTGCAAGAATTTGCTCTTCCTCGTGTAAGTCTCAGAATTATTCAAGAATTCAACAAAGCAAGCATTTTCAGATAAAAGCATCAAATGTGCAACCAATAAATGCTGCATCTTTGCAGGCCAGTAAGTTCTCCTTCCTGCTTATGCACTTTTTCTAGCTATTTCCTTCTACTTGATTAGTGCTGTTGTTGAATTTAAGATGGGTTTATGGGATAGGTGCTTGTGCAATTTCTCCAGCAATAGAACATGTTGCAACTCCAGCTAAAACGGGTGGTCTTGAGCTTTTAGAAACAGAGAAAACAGAGTTTACTGATCTCAGTATTATTGTTGTTGGGGCATCAGGAGAGCTTGCCAGGAACAAGATCTTCCCTGCACTCTTTGCTCTTTTCTACGAAGATCGCTTACCTAAGGTAAATAGAGCTGCATTATTTGCATTAAAATTTTGAAGATTCATTTCTTTAAAGTAGGTCGATTCATGATAGAATGTTCATTTCCTTATAGAATGTTCATTCCTTAACTGTTTGTGCACAGAATGTTACAATTTTTGGCTATGCAAGGAGTACAATGACCAATGAGGAACTGAGAAACTTAATTAGCGCAACTTTGACTTGTAGGATAGATAAGAGGTATGCGACCTTTTTAATTTAAAAGATATTGACCATACCCACATTTGTTGCTCCATGTGGCCAGGAGCTTGAATTTTTTTTAAGGTCTCCAGTTCAAGTCTTACAGGGAAACAGTTGCTGACCAAAAAAAAAAAAAATGATAATGTAGTGATTAATGATTTTCATTTTTCAGCGAGAACTGCGCAGAAAAGATGGATCAGTTTCTAAAGAGATGTTTTTACCATTCGGGTCAATACAGTTCTGAGGAGCATTTCTTGGAGTTAGACCAGATGCTCCAAGAGAAAGAGGTACTTTAGATTGAACCTGGATATGTCATATTTATACAATGATAATTCTATTGAATTCTCTTGAACATTTAATCAATTCAATCGGAGATCTTCTTGGAATTGTTTTAGTATTTATTTTGTTATCTTGGAGGGCAATGATTTTATTAATTTCTTGAATGCTACTACTACCTTACAGAAAGGAAGGCAGTCGAATAGGTTGTTTTACTTGGCGATACCTGCTTGTCTGTTTGTTGATGTGGTGAGATGCGCCAAACGCCGCGCCTCTTCAAACAATGGATGGACAAGAGTCATTGTTGAGAAACCTTTTGGTCGTGATGTAGACTCATCAGGAGAGATGACAAGGTGCTTAAAGCAATATCTGACTGAGGATCAAATCTTCAGGTGTGTTATTTTTGGCAATTTTGTTCTATAAGAAAGATTTCACGATGCTTGCACTAAGCCTCTATCTAAGCTTGCCAATCCTTTTCGTAGAATTGATCATCACATGGGAGAAGAGCTCGTGGAGAATCTGTTAGTTCTTCGCTTCTCTAACCTGATTTTTGAGCCTTTGTGGTCACGGAACTACATTCGCGATGTGCAATTCATATTCTCTGAAGATTTTGGGATGGAGAGAAGAGGCAGGTTTGCACTAATTATCTTCCCTGATGATCAGTTCTGCATAATTTGACAATGGCCAGTTCAGTTGTCTTGTTTATTGGTCTCTAGGTACTTTGATAATTATGGAATCATCCGGGATATTATGCAAAATCATCTCCTCCAAATTCTAGCACTATTCGCAATGGAGACTCCTGTCAGCTTAAATGCAGAGGACGTCAGGAATGAGAAGGTACATAAAAGTTTTTTCAGAATGTCGTCGGACTACAATTCTGAGATATTTTCTGAACAATATGGCCTTGAATCAGGTTAAGGTTTTGCGCTCATTGAGACCTGTTCAGCTAGAAGATGTAGTTGTCGGTCAGTATAAGGGCGGCCAAGGTAAAGGAAATGCGTCTTATCCCGCATACACTGATGATCCAACAGTGTCAAAAAATAGCCTGACGCCAACGTTTGCTGCTGCAACACTCTTTATTGATAATGCTCGTTGGGATGGAGTTCCTTTCTTTATGATTGCAGGCAAGGCCCTTCAATCGACACGGTATGTAAATATTATTTTCTTGTTTATTAAGTTCTATTCTTTATTTTGCTGATGCTGAAAGAATAATCAGTTAACTCAAAATGTTGCAATTCACATCTAGAGCGGAGATCAGGGTTCAATTTAGACATGTACCTGGTAATTTATACAACAGAAAATTCGGAACTGATTTAGACAAGGCCACAAATGAGCTTGTGCTGCGAGTACAACCTGACGAAGCTATATACCTGAAGATCAACAATAAGGTTCCAGGTCTTGGAATGAGACTAGATCTAAGTGACCTGAATTTGCTTTATAAATCAAGGTAAGCAGCACTATAGCATCATATATTCTTGGCAAGAAACATACAATGCTCAAGATTTTATCTCCTCTAATTCTTGGTTCCTGTGATAAAAGGTACCCGAAAGAAATTCCTGACGCATACGAAAGGCTGCTATTAGATGCTATAGAAGGAGAGCGGAGGTTGTTTATAAGGAGTGATGAGCTCGATGCAGCATGGAAAGTATTCACGCCACTGCTGAAGGAATTAGAAGAGAAAAAGATTGCACCAGAGCTGTATTTGTATGGTAGCAGTGGTCCAGTTGGGGTGCATTATCTTGCTGCCAAACACAGTATTCGCTGGGGCGAATTGGGTCATGAGGATTCTTGAATTCTTCAACCAGTTAGGTGATTCAGATTTTATTAGGATAATAAAGTTTCTCTAGTCATTGATTTTGGATTCCTTTTTTTCAATTCTATAATTTTCCCTGAAATTTTGTGTATCCTTTTTGTGTAGATTAAGTGTATTTTGCAAAGCTGTATGCTTGTATGTATCAATGCCAGCCCTGGCAAATTAAAATAAATCAAGCGAGCCTACATTGGATGGAATACATCAAATCATTGAGTTTGTGAAACATATTTTAGTATTTATTTTATACTTAATTAATAAAATTATTAAATATACTACATGCGAAATAAATAAATAAAATTTCACAAATTTTTGAATTTGGCCAAAACAAAATGGTTCTTTCTTATATTTGTAGCACACCGCACTTGGCAATGGAAAACAATAAGATGGATGTAGTTTACAGACAGACATTATTTTGGTTTGTTCCTGTTTCTGTTACCAATGCCATGACTTGTAAATTTCACAAAGCTGTATGGACACATTGTGCAAACTAATGCGACAGTTTCCTTGAATATACATGGGAGCATTGTGCATTATTTTTCTATACCAGTTCATTCCACAATTTCACCAGATAATTCAGTACAACCATCCTTCTATTCAATTAGAGTATGATTTTTGGAACACATTTCTCCATTTAACATAAATTTGTTAGAATATATTTTCCTGTTTAAAAAAGATTAAACTATCTACTTATGAGATAATATAATGTGTCAATTTTTACATATAAGATTAATTGCTTATCTTCATTTTAGTTGAAATCAGAATATTGAAACTGAAATTTTCATAAAAATAATAAAATGAAAGTAATTTCTAACTAATCAAGCTCAAATTTTCACTTCTATCATGGGACCAAGATATTTAGTTGAGAGTATAGTTCGATCCCTCAATCTCTCCCATAAGGTTTAGCCATTTATGCTAGTTGTTAAGGGGAAAAAAAAAAAAAAACTCAAAATTTTCATTCTTTTATTCATTTTACACGTTGCCAAGATGTAGAAAACTGGAAATTTTCTAAAACATAACCTATCACATATGCAAACAAAAGCAAAAGGGAAACAAAAACAAACAAGTAGGACCAATTGTAACTTTTTATGCACAACCATACCTAAATGATGTATAGAAGAAAAATACAACAAAATTTCAATAAATCAAATAAACAATCCAGATGAAAATAAAATAAAAATCCCAAACAAGTGGTACCCATTATTTCTTTTTTTTTTTTTTCTTTCTTCCTACAAAAGTATAATAATTCACAAAATCAAACTTGTATCAAACCCATGTGCAAGTGCAAGTGCAAAGTGCGGTCCATAGACTCACCGAAAATTACAAATCACTCCTCGTATTCAAATTAAAAATACCATATCGCCCCTAAACACAAACTCAAGATCCCCATAACTAATCTCCCACCATCCATTTTACTCACTCCATTACTATTATCATCCGCCGTCGAATCCGCTGAATAGTCATCCGCCGGCGCATCAGCATCTGGCGCATCCGCCTCCGTCCCCTTCTTGGTCGTCTTCTTCTTCTTGGCCGCCTTAGGTGCCGGTGCCGGTGCCTCTTCCGGTTCCGGTGCCCCCTTGAACAATTCCTTAGGCAACAACATTTTATCAATCTTGTAGACAATTAAGGGCTCCACATCCTTTACTGTTCCCGTTATTGTCGCCGTTACAACTTTAGTTTCCAACTTCACAACCTCGCCGTCATCTTGCACCGTTATATCATACTTCTTAGCACCGTCTGTAGCTAACGTGTTGATGAGGCCGTTACTCGTTTTCAACATCTGTAATGACTGGTACACAGGAAATCCGTGATATAGAAGTAGAGAAACTTTCTGTGCAGCTGTTAAGTTCTTGTACTTAGGCATAAAAGCGTTAACTACAGTGTCGGGGGGGCAAAACACCGTTAGTCCTCCGTCAATATTTTCTTCAAATGTGGACTGAGCTCCTGTTGCTTTCAACAAATCGAAGAAAGCTTTGCAGCCTTGCCTTGACATGATTTCGGTTAGATTTAACGATGGAGCTGCTGTGGGTGCTTCAGCTTCAGGTGAAGTCAGAGCCTGTTCATCAACATGCATATTTGTCAATTATTTCAGTGATCTAATAATAAAAAAAAATTAAATTAAATTGTTCGATGATACGTGAATCATTATATTAAAACTTACATTACTGATCTGAAGAATCGAAATGTTGTATGGAATTTCTTCCAGAGATTTAACATAAAAAGCGTCGAGCTTTCCATTGTTATCTTCAGCACCGAATGCGACTTTACCAGCCTTAAGATCAGTGATATTAACATAACCTGAAGTGCCAGTAGCTGAACCAGTGGCTTGAAACATAGATGAAGTTGAGGTAGTACCATCAGTAATCTGATGGAGTTTCTTAGCACCGAAGTAATCCACGAGCACATGGAGAGACAGGACGTTTCTTAGAGTATATAAAGAAAGCTGTTTAGACAACAGGGATGACATAGCAGCATTGTCGAGAGCAAGGATGGTAATTGTCTGGCGACGGTTGATTTCAGAGGCGAGGTGAGTTACGGTGAGGTAATGATTAAAAGTGGAGAATGCAGGGTGTTTGGCGAGTATGCGGGTGATGTTGTGTGCGGAACAGGTGGTGGAGGTAAGGAGGAGGAGGGAGAGGGTTAGGAGGAGAGTGGATGTGAGCGGCGGAGGATGCGGTAGGTGTGACATTGTGTCGGTGGTGAGGAGCAGTGTGGGAGAGGGGGGGAGAGGTAATGGAGTGATTGGCGTTCTTAAGCAGAGAGTGAGTAGTGGACGTTTTTGGAGATTTATTTTATTTTTAAGAGGATGACAGATTGGCATTAGGTGGAGAGTGGAGCCCACTTTTGATTGAGTGATTCAGATGAAGAGATATATACTTTGTTTAACCTTAGAAGATAACATTAACGGCCATTATGCCGTTACTTTTGTTCATGTTCATTTTCTCTTTGAGGCAGGGACGGATTAGGCTGAAGTGAACACCATCCAAATACAACAAAAACCGTCTCAAATCAAACCGAATAATTTTAACTTCAAATGATACTGAATTAAATTTTGTAACTAATTTAATATAATATTAAATATTTACAAAATATTCAATATTGAATCGAAAAATGAGATAATACTGGTATAAAAATTTTTAAATTTGCTAGGATGGATGGCTCCGACTCAAGGCAAGATAGAAGATGAGCAACCTTTATTGTTCAGTTCAAGTAATTGAAGGAATTTCATCTATGGAACTAAAACAAGTAGGCCCAACTATAGCTTTCTATGCACAAATTTGATTCAGTGTAAGTGAATTTTGTCATCTTTCTAATCTTTCTAATTTTATTCGGATCAAATTGTTTAATTAATTTTTAAATGTCTGTAATTTAGGAAAAAAGAAATTAATCTTTTAAATTCAAATTAATTTTAAAGATTTTTATTTATTTCTATTGTATTATATCCAACTACTAAATTATATATATATATATATTAAGTTTAAGGTACTAGCAAAAAAGTCTAATTACTTAAATGTTAATGTTCTAAAAAATGAAAAATAATACACCTCTATCTCCTCCCTTGTATTGTTAGGATTTAACCACTTGATCTAATTATACAAAAAATAAGAAATTTTTACATATTTAAAATATATTATATATAAATCAAATTTATAACATATATACATATGTCATCGGTCAACTATAAAACACTTGAAATATATATATAAAATCATTAGATATAACATATATAACGTGGGCAAAAATCTTCTATTTGAAATTTGCAGCCAACGGATAGCTCCGGCCATCACTAACACTTATAATGAATTTCTTTATTTCAGAATTTTTTTTGAAAAAATGAAATTTACTAATAAAGACTCAACTTATTCTTTAATTTTTATTATTTAGAAGGCTACTTTGAATAGAATACGCCCAACTACATGCATTAATTAATTCATCCAGTTGAAACTATATACTCTATCAAATTGTCGGTCTAAGTGTACCAGATGTGCATAAAGCAGATCTCTTAATTTTGTAAGCAGTAAACGTTATGTTCTCACTTGTAGAAAAAGTGCTTCTTTTAGAGGTTTGCTTGGCTATCCTCTGGCCTCTGATTTATTGGGTAAAGACCATATGCAAAAACTTGAAATTCTTGCTATGCTAGCTTTTTCCTTTTCTTTTTTC
>CATIWK010553052.1:0-10231 GCA_949634005.1 Mallotus japonicus
TATTCATTGTCTCCGTTTTGCATGTGATTTAGCTGTTATATTTGGACCATATTGATATGGGAGATCCGGTGCGCTGGGATGTGAGCCCAAGGTTGATTGCGTGGAATAATGAAGACATGCATAAGGCAATTGCTTTGGACCGTGATGGCAAACGCAGCTATGGACATGCTGCGGTAAGTACCAAATTACCTCAACATAGTGGGGTGACATGTATACTAATGTAAGTTTCTAGCAAACCATAATCCCGAATTTGCTACACTTTATCTTAATTTACATTGAATGTACATAACCGTAAAGGTAAATCGGATGTGGTATATGTAAATGAATATATGATTGAATTTGGTTAATTATTTATAGTAAAAGTTGGAAGTTTGTTTCCGTATTCGTTTATATTAGGACACATATTTATTTTTATTCAATGTCACATGGATGCTATATTTTAGGTTTTCATGGACATAAAATATGGGGAACCTCATCCGTTGGAAACATTGTGCGGAAGTTGGGAGGCACGATGCCTAGAGAGACGCAATGAGTTACTTCGACAGGTAACTTGTCTACTGTTTGATGTAACTTTTAACAGTTTACTGTATGGAGAGTTATTATGAATTTTTGTATTATTATTTTAACTCAAATTTTAACAGTTGGGCACGACAAGGGACGCGGTCGATGAAAATGAGGATTCCAATGGCATGCAATCAAGTGATGTGGAGATGGAAAATAAATGTATTGTGCATCAATTATTTAGTTTCTATCAGGTGTTTTCTTTTATTTAACTATTCTTGGGTGACAATAGGGTTTGGTAAACAAAAAAATTTGTTCTTATGTGTAGCTGACACTGATCATTCCGAAGGAATTGCAGAAGATGAGGCTCAGCCTGAAGTCAATGCAGTTGCTGGGCAATCAGACATATGTGCAAGGTATGTGATTTGTATGATGTTATCATAACCTTGTCATTGGACTTAAAATTTCCTGTAGGACAACCAAAATTATATGCAATGGCAATTTCTGGAAGTTGGTTTGCGTTATGCTTTTGATATTATTGTGTCCTCTAATATTGGGTTCAAAGATTGCTATCCGAACTGAAATTTTTTTTATGTGTTAGAGAAGAAAAAATTGAAATATATGTTCTCGTCCTTCCTTTTGGTAGGCCGTTGTGGCAAAATAAAAATTCATGTAAGTGACACATTTGACTTAATGTGTTGATTCAGAATTTTTTTTTTTTGTTAGTAACCTGTGTAATGCCTGTCTGATGTAAATAAGAAAAAAAAAATTTCCTTATTATACACAGAAAAAATAAACGCATATACAAACCAGTTAAGTAGGCACTGTTTTAAAAAAAATGCCAGCATATATTTTATCATTGAAGTTAAAATTTGAATTACATTAATAATGATGTTATGCTGACTTCATATTTTCGTGTTTGGAGTATTATAAAACTGTGAAACAGCTACAATTAATTTGTGCGCTTTCATCTGTTGTGCACGCAATGAAAAATGTATATTTGTTTGCTTGTAATGGTTCATGCGAATTTCCTTATGATTTAGTTGTTGGGATTTATTGTATTCACTTGCCTATGTTTCAGTCATGATGGTCCTGGTCCTCAAATTCCTGATGGCGTACATTCAGGTTTAGCTACTCAGCATATGAATAATCTGGGCACTTTGGGTGACCATGTGGTTGGGTCGTCTTCTTCTACAAAACTGTGTATTGGTGTTGCTTCAGTAGAGAATGAACTGCCTAAGAGCAATGTTAAAAAATCTGCAGCAGCAGCAACCGTACGGTACGTAATTTGTTTTATTTAAATTAGTTAAATGGAAATAAATAACAGGACAAATTATATTGGAAAAAAAATTATTTTTTTTTCTGTGACGTGGATAACTAACTTGAATAAACTAATGGGGGTGGGGGATAAATTCACAAGATCACAATGTTTGCAATCTGTAGTAAAAGAGCAACTCGACAATATGTAAGGAATGTGGACATTGTACGGTCTGTCCGGAGAAAATCTGTAGATGATATTAACCGTCGTTTTCTGCACTGGCTTCCGGAATCACGCAGAGTACCCAAGAGGTTAGTTTTTTCGAAGACTTGTATTTGTGTGATAGTTTAAAACATAATCATGCTATACTATGTCGTACATAAATACCCAATGTTGGTCATTTATTGTTAGACTGCTTTTTGGTTGATTTATATAGGTTGCATTTTGTTTTGTTTTTTTTTTGTTTTTTTTTATTTTTATTTTTTTTTTGAGATTGGTTGTGCATAAGTGTTTATATAAACTGTGCTTAAAATTTAATATGTACTAAAAGTTCATAATTTGCCAGTGAGGAATCCATTACAGTATTTGAAACCAACACTTGCTTTTTGAAGAGGGCTGAGATGAAAACATTACTTCAAATTCGAGGACAGTTTTCTAATTTGGTAAGTTGTTTAATTGTTACCTCTTTAGTTTGACAACTGTGTTGCCGTTTGTTTATTTCTTCAATTTAATATTATATGTAAAATTTTTAATATATACGTGCAGATTGTAAATGAACTTGCAAAATTCCTTCCGGTAACTTGTTCGGAGAGTGATCTACTCAGGAGGGTGATTGTGCTTCCACCAAATTTTGCTGTAATGTGCTTGACCATATATGATGTCCATTTTCACTTTTTGTAATCCATTTATTTGCTTACATACATCAAGATATCAGAAGGTGTTACAAATTTGGTTTTGAACTTTTTTATGTCCGTTGAAGCACAATCTTCATAAGTGTGCACCAATTGACAATTTGTTTTCTTAATTTATTATCCTATTTCTACAATGGTCTGTATATTTCACTTTTACGTCTTTCTGATGTTGTCACTTGCTCAATTATATTGAACCTAATCGATTGCACTGTTTGCCTTGTTCCAGACTTCATTACTAAGCAAGGTTGCTGAGACATCTGATTTCACGCGCTTCGATAGGGGCGTGATAAAGCATTAGGCTGAGCAGCTTGCTGACTATATACCGATCACTTGGACTACTGTGTAGCCTTTGCGTTCGGTAATTTTGTACCTAAAATACAATTGTTTGAAATAAATATTATTACTTTACTACTTATCCTTACTTTGAGTAATTTGACAGTTCCTGTTAACGTGACTTTTTTATGTATCATGTAATCTTAGGTGTCGTTTATATGCGCATATATCCTTCGTTAATATTTAGTTTTGTTGTGCATTTTTTGGAAATTTGGCTAATGAAACTATCCCAATTTCGTCATACTTATGTTATTAGGTATTTCTGCCTGTGCTGTTTGACAATCATTGGTTTGCATTTAGCTTTGACATAATGGACAGGCAGATTGCTGTAATTGATTCTACACGAGAACAGATGAAGTTGCAAGATCATCTAAAAAAGAAATTAGTACGTGCTTCTTTAATATTAAATTTTGCATTGTATTATATTTGTATAGCGGTACTATATGAATGCGTAGCATACGCAACCTCTACCCTGAATTTGTTTGTGTGACACGAAGGTTTTGTGAATGTTTTGTCTTAGTGCTTTTTCTGATCATGACTTATACTTGGTTTAATGGCTTTGGATATTAGCGTCGATAATATTAAAGATTGTATTCAGATTCACACTTAAAATACAAATTCTTGTTTTGGCCAGATTGCAGCTATTGACTCCGTGTTACATAAGACTGTTCCTCAATGGGAACTCAATTTGACTGCTTGGCCTATTGTGGACTCTGGACTACGTCAGCAGAATGATATGTAAATGCATGCGCCCCTTTTTCTGTATTTGGTTGTTTGTATACTGTTTATTTCATGTGAGATAATAGGTGTGGTAATTGTTATTTTAATTATTGTTGGAGCAGATTCAGTTGTGGCATTTACATGTTGGCTGGGATTAAATTCTGGGATGGACGATGGTTGTTACCCCTTCCAAACACTGTATGTTCTGTCAATAATTCATTATAATGTCTGAACTTATATTTAAAGGTAATATTATTCACTTTAATTATTATGCACCGTGGCTGTCCCGAGCATTTATTTCCTTCGCCATTATATACATTCATTAATTTGGGTTCAATTTCATTTAGTTAATTACAATCCCTTTGAATATTATCGTATAGGGTAAGGTAGTGAGTTTTGAAAAGGCGTTGTAAATTAGTGTTACATCAGTAACATGCTGCTATGCTCAAATACTTCCATTCCTACACAAATATTGCGTAATAATATTACTTTTAATTTATTTTTCCTTTCAGGCATCTGCATCGGAGTTGCGTCCGCGTTTGGTTTGGATGTTGTTTAACCATCCGCTGAACATGGCCAAGGCAGATGTGTGTTCATTGTTAATGTCCCAATAAATGGAGTTAGCCAAGGCTTATATTGTGTACGTGTGAATATTTATCATGGTATTGCAACTGTGAATGAGAATATTATGCAAACATGTTCAGCTTAGCTGACGATGGAAATAAGTTAAATGACATGTTGAATTTCATATTATGTTCAGTATGAGAATTGTTGTTCCAACCAGTCTTATATGTTTAATTAATCTATTCACTTATTGCAACCAAGTAAGTGACATTGTAAATTATGTTATGTATGTGTTGTGCCGCAATACATTACACCAATGCAGAACATCCTTCTTCATATTTTTCGGAAAAAAAAAATTTCTTCATATGTATAGCGTACATCCCACTTGAAACATTATAAGTTTGTTACCAACATTATCTATTAATACACTGCAGCAAAAGAAGAAAGTGTCGCCATCTCGATGTCAATAATACACACGCTGCACTCGATGAACTAGAAAAAATACATTTCTAGTATTTGTGGTCTATGCAACCAGTGACTATATTGGTTTTGGTTGCATAGCATCTTGCATGTTATGTCGAATCCAAAAAATGGATTTGGCACCAATCTCAGAAATTTTAGTCTTAAGCCATGTAATATCTCATCAGCATTTTCTTCAGCTGCTATTTCCGCCAATGTAGAAGATCCATTGCATTTGGAATTAATTTGTTGACCCACAGCTAGTGCATACGTAGCAAGGTTATATTTTCTGTTATGTGCTCTAAAAAGCAAACCAACCCCCTTATTGCATTCTGCTTTGTAGAAGTATAAGTATATTCCCATCATTGTTATTGCAACGATATTTCCACTTCTTTTAAGTTTCTTCACCACATGCAATTTCTTCCTGTCGATTAACATGTTGATATCTATATGGTTCTCCATGTTTATGCATCGTAACACTGATTTAGCTCATGTAGCCTCATAAAATTTCTTCGACCTATGTTTTCCCATAATTAAATTCAAAATTATTACTATATATGAAGTAACGACTGATCAGCATATATGGAAATTGCAGTAACGAGTAATAAACAATAATACCACAATTATTTTGCAGCAAACTAATGGGTACTCACACAAACATATAGTTCATTAGTTTATCTCATGTGAGGTTCCATCAATTCGACTCCTAATATTACGGACCTCAGGTACACATTGCTATGCATGGCCCTTGGCATTAGTTAGGTCTAGGGGTGTAACCGAGCAGAGTCGAGCCGAGTATTGGCCAGGCTCGAGCTCGGCTCAGGATAGAAAAACTGAGCTCAAATCTGAGCTCGAGCTCATTCAGTTATTACTCGAGCTTGGCTTGAGCTCGCTCGGGAAAGGCTCGTTTGTGCCTAGCTCTAGCTCGCTCATGAGAGTGCTCGGTTAAAGCTCGTTTAAAGAGCTCAGGTAAGCTCATTTACAGAGCTCGTTTATAGCTCGGTTAGTGCTCGTTTAGGGAGCTCGGTTAAAGCTCGTTTAGAGCTCATTTATGAGCTCGTCAACAATTACAAAGCAAATTCAAAAAAAAAAAATCTTATAAAATAATTGAAATTCTACAAATCATTGACACAACCAAACACATTTAAAGAAAATGTTCATCCAAAATAGCAAACATACAAATAAATTAAAAAAAATAAGACAATAAAAGTCCAAGAGTTGAAAATATCCATCATTTCATTTGTAGGGAAAATATATTGAGTTTGTGCAGCAAGTCTCTATGATATCCACCTGTCCAAAAAATAGAAAAAAAAATAAAGAGATAAACATATATAATAAACTTTTTAAGTCATTATAATCACAAAGATTAACTATACTTCTCCATTTTATATGAATATTGGTATGCTTGTATAAAAAAATAATTATAAAGGACATGGTAAAAGAACACATATAGAGGTATAGGGAAAGGTTGTTACCACCAAATATGAAGAGCACTTGGTTAGGATCAAACAAATCAAAAACTCAACTTGCACCCACCAAATTTTTTTTAGAATTCAACTTTATATTCTAAATTCAAGATTACATAAACAAAATTTAAGATCACATAAACACAAAGATAAGACCTTTATATAATCAACTTCAAGTGAGAGGTATTTTAACCTCTTTGATGTCCTCTTGATCCTAAAAAAAGTGCAACAAATATCCAAAAAAAAAATCAGCAGCTAAAATACAAAAAAAAAATATAATAAATGCAACACCAAAACAACAGCACCAAAACAATATTCAAGAAATGCATACCAAAACAGGTTTCCAGAAATGCAACAACACAACAGCAGCCAACAAAATACAGAAAATAAAGTCATGCAGAAATGAGATACAGAAATGCAACAAAGCTGAATACAGTAAATAAAGCAAATAAATACAGCAAATAAAGTCATGCAGAAATGAGATACATAAATGCAGAAATACAGAAATGAGATACAGAAATACAAAAATGTAGAAATAAAGTCATGCAGAAATGAGATACAGAAATGCAGAAATGAGATACAAAAATGAGATATAGAAATGCAAAAATGCAAAAATGAGATACAGAAATGCAGAAATGCAGAAATGAGATACAAAAATGCAGAAATGCAGCAAATAAAGCAAATAAGTAACCTTAGTTCTCAGTTTAAGGACAAATCTCATTAGTTCTCAAATACGAAAATGAAAATAAGTAATCAGATGTGGACATTTCATTGAAATGATCCAGTAATCAAAATCACAATGATAGGAGACAATAAACTTTCAGATAAAGAACAAAAAAGCTAATCAGATTACAAAATTCAATTCCAAATCAAAATACCCAACTTTGGCTAAACGAACCACAAAGGTCAAAACTTTGAGTTCAAGTGTCACTCTTACACAACAACTTGAAGACCAAAAGAGCACAGAGCATTTAGAAACAAGAAACAGTTACATCAACATGAAAATGCACATCAACCAGTTAACAATCAATAATCTGATTGTCCAAAAATAAAATTAACAAAGACCTACCATCCAATTATCAAAAGGACATGAAAAAGACCCGAACTTTGAGCTACTAAAAAAAAACTCCCACATAATTAACACTCAGATCCACACATCAAAATGCAAGGAAAATTGCAGACGTTCAGTCATGAACAAATTTACTTGATAAAAAAAAATTTAAAAATTGAGCATTGAAATTAAAAGGGTGAGCTAAGAACACAAACCCCACTATCAGAATCGTGACGAATCCGGACCAACTCGTTTCTTCTGTAAGAACCAGCCACCATGCCAGCAGTTGCTTCCATGGTGGGAGTTTAATGAGTCTTGAATCTTGATTACTCAGAACTATAATGTTATGCTTATTTTGTACTGAGCAGAGATTAGATCTAGAAGAGAAATGCAAGTGAAGAGCCAACAAAAAAAAAAAGGAAAAGAAATGATGGGTCTGTCTGTGCACACTTCGCCCACTCAATACGCCATCTCTCTCTCTTCTCGTCTCTTCACTTCCCGTGTATTTCTTGGTTCCAGCTATCAGTGTGTAGCTATTGATGCTTCTTGTCATTTTATTATCTTCTTTTTTATGTTATTTTATTATTTTATTTGTCTCCGTATAAAGAATTTACTTGTTGAACCGGTTGCTGGTGTCTCGGCTTTGGCTTGAGCCTTGCTTACACCAAAAAAAAAAAATTGAGAAATTGATATTAATTATTTATGGGTGATAACATCAACTTTTAATCAAGAGAAAAAAAAAATGATTTGAACTTCAAAATTTACAAAGTTGCATTTGAAACATGTGTATATATATATATACACTCTAAGAAAATAGTGAAATTGATTTAAAACAATAACACTAAGAAAATTATTCTGAAAAATATAAAAAATTATATTTGTCCAAAAATTATAATGATGGAAAATAATTTAAATTTTTATAAATTGTAAACATAGTCTTTTAACAAGGTTTTGCGTGCCTATATCTCTATAACAATAAAAGCAGTATAGTTCTTTGCGTGTCCAATTTTCTGATTTTTTAAAGGGTTTTTCAGCAAAAAAAAATAAAAATTTTGTAAATAATTTTGAATTTTATAATATGGATATTGATTATATTTAAAAAAATTATTATCTCATTCAATTATCAATTAGTTATTAGTTATAATCTAATCTTAAGTATATTTTAATTCAAATTTAAAATTATAAAATATTTATTAATTTCATCATGACTTAAAAAAATTAATTTGCAATCATCACTTCTAAATGCCAATTTCAACATGAATTGTACATGAGTTATTATTATTATTATTATTATTATTTTGTTAGATAAGCAACTCGTATAAAACAAAATAAAAGAAATGAGAAATTGATACGAAGAAAAAGAGGCTCAGCAGCTAAGCCGTAAGAAGCCACATCACACAACAGCTAGAAGGTCGCTTTCCCATCTAAACAAACCTACTTACTTTTGTGTGAGCTCAATGACGTGGAGTAAATCCATTGGTTTTTTAAACAAAAGTGTTCTTCGTCATACGACTTTGTAATCAGATATCCAATCATATTCAGAAACGTGGCCAGATATCCGAGCTAATAATTGATTGTCATGAAATACATTACAGTTGAATATTTATATTAGTATTAACAGGCTGTACCGCGATTTACCGGTAATTGTCGGTAGATTCACTTCGCTACTCCAGTGGCTGTCGGTGGACTCAATTTTTTGCAAACTTCCTTTTTAATTGAAAAAAAAAAGTTTGGTTGTCGTCAGAATTACATTGCTACCCTCCCACCCGTTCAACAGAAACAAAATTATTTTATTTTTAGTGCTAACTAACCAATGATTATTTTGTAATAGAAAAAATAGACATTACGAAATGTTTAAGTTTTCTTTTTTCTTTTAATTTGTAAACACTCTTATTAATTTGGTTCGATTCAAATCAAACCATAGAAATGGTAAAAATCTCTCATCAACTGTTACATACATTACGATTCAAATTTAATATATTTGCTCAACCGAAAATAAATTCTCTAATTCTAGTAATTGTTATTTAGCTTGTTGAGTATTTTCTTATTTAACGAAAAATATACAAATCTTTAAAAAATAAATAAAATAAAATATTTGTCAATCATACCGTAAAAAATTATCATTTTTGAATTTGTTATCATAAAAATAATGAATTATGCATATAAAATTTGCAATTTTAATTTTTATAATTATCACAAATAAAAAAAAATCAATGTATCGATCCTAATTAGTTTATTTTATCAAACGGTGAAAAAATTTTACATAACCATTATCAATATGCAGTTTTATTATATAGTGCATATGCATAGAAATTGTATATATCTTAACTTTATTTTATTTATAATTCTATTTTGGTAGGAATTATGAATATATCTCCACAATTGTTAGAATCTTACGATTCACGATTTGAATCAATTCACCCTAAATTCGATGCGAATCTAAAATATATAAGAATCTATACCGAATTATACGATTCGATGGTGAATCGTAAAAATCGATATGAATCTACTATTCTCACCAATTTTTATTTATTGAATAAAATAAATATTATTTAAGAAATTATATAATTAGGGGATAAACTTTGTTTCTTGAACTAAACGAAGGTGATTAACTTTATAAATTCTATTATAATCTTTCTTTTTCGTTCATTCTTTTAATTTGAAAGACTAGTATACCAATTTGGGTTTTTATCTTTTATTTCATTGATTTGCTTCTTTCATAGTAGATATTTCTTTTTAACTTTCAAATGGTTTTTATGGGGTAAAATAACTATTTGTAAATTTATAGTATTAGTTTTTACATTTGACTATTTTTTTACCCAAATATATATATATATGATGATCACTGTAAATTCTATTATTTATATTATACTTAATATATTATATTACTAGAAATTCTTAATAATGGTTATTATTAACTAGTATATATTAAAATTAAGTAGTACCTTATATAAAATACACTTTTTAC
>CATIWK010553284.1:0-13363 GCA_949634005.1 Mallotus japonicus
CAAGGAAGAAAAACACATTAATACTGATCATCATTAACATTCCCAATGCAGTCCTCATATAACCTAAAGCAAGTTCTACACCTTTAATTTTTTCAACCATAATCATATTCTCAGTTTTCAAAACTTCAATTTCTTCCTTTACCAATTGCAGTTCCTCATTGTTAGCCCTCTCCCTTAACCTCATCCCTGATTCCACACTACCATTGCTAAAGTTACTGCGAGATGTTGTTGCAGGTCGACACCATCCAATAAATGACCCACACCTTCCTTCTTTACAATAATAATACAATTTGTTCTTATTATCTTCAGATTTGGAGATTCTGATGCCTGCTCGTTTTCCACACTTGCAATTTTTATTTAAATAGCGTCCTACCATTCCATTGTTGTTGCTTGATTCAGCCCTAAACATGTCGATTGACAAATATGTAGAACCCTAATTTTTAGTTTCTGAAATAGAAGAAGATAAGTAGCGAAGAAGAAGAGAATAAGAATTTAAACACCGTATACATTTAAATATTCATCACATGAAAGGGTATTTCTGACTTTTTCATTTATTCTTTTCTATTTTACATTTATTTTTCTTATTTCTTAACAATAAAATACGAAAAATATTGACAGAAGGACCATTTAGTTTAACGGACTTAAAAGTCAGGGACCAATAAATATAATTTTTAAAACTGAGGGACCACTTAATACAATACACAAAACCTCAGGGGGCAAATAGTAATTGTCCCTTTAAATTATGGTTGATGTCTTAAGTGGGTTAAATATTGTATTAATTATTTGAGATTAAATCATGCCAAAATTAAGTAAGACTTTTTTGTTATGATAAATAAATAAAGGGAAATCTTGTAAAAAATAAAGGAGAAAAAAATTAAACATTAATGTTTATTGGATAAAGTAAAATAAATATTAAAAATATCAAGAGTCTATTGGAGTTGTACAAATTTCTTCACTCTTTATATTTAAAAATTCCTTGAGATACTCTTTATTAAACAAAAGATGTTCTTTAACATAAAGAATACTATTGGAGATGCTCGTAAATGCTTTTTTAATCCAAGTGAAATACTAAAAAAAGATAATTAGTTTGGAACGGAAAAAATAATATTTTTATGGTACAATAAAATAAATATGATAGAAAATTATTTGAATTTGCACTCTGACCCTAAAATCTGATACATTTATTACATAAGTCTAAAATGGATGTACGAAATTAATTTTAGAATATTTAAACAATAATTGTTGATTAGTTCTAAGTTTATTTTAAATATATACTAATTTATTTATAAGTGATTCATATATTGATATTATTTTTTAAAAACACATATGTAGATTATCTTTGAATACTTAAATATAAAAAAAATTGAAATTATACATTTATTTTCAGAATAGATACATTTTTTTCAGCGATAAAAATTCAAAATCTTAATGGATGAGATATCATATGTACTGGGAAGCTTTGGCAATGGCGCCAAGGGTGTGGTTGATAAGTCATAAATATTATATTAGAAATACGAGGTGTTGTAGATGCCGTGGGCTCCCTCTATTTTTTTTTTTTTTTTTTTTTTTGAACGAATGGGCTCCCTCTATTATGTTATGTTGTTTTGCGGTACTGCACTTGCAGTTTGTACTTGCTCTTCCTTCACCGTCCTATTGAAGCTACTCAGCTAACCAGCCAACCAATTTCGATTGACCACCCCATCCCTTCAAAATGCAAATACTTAAGCAAACAGAGTAATTACATAGTTTTTCTCTTCGGTATTTTAATGTTTTGTATCGGGCAAATCAAGTTCATTATGTTTCTATGTTATTTTATGGTAAGCAATTAAAAAAATATATTTATGCTATTTCATGATTCAAATTAAGTACTATTTTTTCTCCTAAAAACATCATTAAGTGTAAAATACAGTTCAAATTCTATAATTGATTTATAAAATTAATTTTAACATGATTTAAAAGAGATGAACTATATAGTTCACCATATATAAATCATATAATCTTTCCATTAATACAAAATAGATCATAATATGTGTAGCCGTTTGCAACTGTTGCAAACCACTACATGATAAATTTCTTTTAAAAAATTATTTGATTGCCTCAAATATAGAAGGAGCAATCAACCGGAGAAGAGAGGGCTTTTTTGTAAAATCATTGCTCGTTACGGTACTATTCACGTCACCGGTCGAAATGCCAAACTTTACCCCATATATATATATATATATATATATATATATATATATATATCTTCCACTTGTCTCACAGAAAGACCAGAAATGGCGCACAACTTGACCATTGGAAATATTTGCTTCTCTCTTGATCCATCTAAAACTAATATATTCAAAACATTGTTTCTTAGCCAAAATAGACTGAACAAGATTGAAAACATACAACAAATTTGATAGCAGGAGATATGTGAGATTTTCTCTTTAGTTCAGAGTGCATAGATAGCCACCCTAGTGGTGAAATGAAAATCCCTTCCTCTTCCCAAGCAACGGCGCAATTATTTTATGGAATGAGTCTTTTCATTTTCTTTCCTATCACTCTATATATTCTTTTGTTGTTCAACTCAAACCACCTCTCTCCCTCTCCAACCCACAATGTTACTCTCACTTTCACTTATACACAAACAAGTTCATACTACTATCATCCCCACCTATCCCTCGTTATGGCTAGCAGTTCTAACACCAAACCCATGGAAGATCTTAAAACTCTCACTCTTACCACCTAGACTTTAACCCTTACTGAAGCCTCAGAGGAGATCTTACAAAGATCAAATCCTCAACTTCTAAGGAAGGTTCTGGGCAATCGAAAGTATACTGCAAATGCTATCCACAGCATCCTGGCTCAAGCTTGGGCATTTTCAAACCACTTTATCGTGAAAGATCTTAATATTCTTAACACCTTTCTATTTTGTTTTGATACAGAGCAGGACAAGCAAAGGATTCTTGATGGAACTCCTTGGTCAGTTCACAAAAACATTATGATTGTCAAAAAATGGGACAGGAACAAGACCTTGGAGGAGATTGATTTCTCAACCAAAGGTGTATGGTTGCATGTGTATGGCCTACCAAGGAACCAAGTGACTCCCTAGAACGCCAAGAACATTGCAGAATCTGTGTTCGAGGGTCTAGCAAATCCAGAGGAGGCCTTGAACAAAGATGAAGATTGGTTACCAACCATGCGCATTAAAGGTCCTGTTGAACCTAAACAAGCCACTGCCTAAAGGTTTTCTCAACCAACGTGCTGGCAAAGAAGAACGGATTCACTTCAGGTATGAAAGACTGCTTGCTTTTTGCACCTGGTGTGGTATGTTGGATCATCAATCCAGTCAATGCAAAGTTGTCAAGACTTAACAGGCCAAGGACCATGCTATCAGTACCAAACAAGCATACTGTCCCTGGTTTAGAGCTTTACCAAAGAAGAAATCAATGGCAAACTCATTTTCACAATGGTCAGAAACAGTCCATTCACCAGCTCTCAAACAACTCTCTACCCAATCTCCAGCTCCCGGTAATGTCACAGCCACCGGGAACCCTACCTCTCCACCTGAGCCATCCCAACAACTATGTGCGTATCCTAAGTCTTAAACAACTCTCACTAACCAAGCTATCACTGAGGCAAATCAGCTACCCACCCTCGAGCATGCGGCTTCGAAATTGGCATCTCTGTGCATCGGATAGAGCCATGTCAGTAGCTGCAACCGCCATTCGGTCTCCTGACAACATACTTGTCCAAAAGATTTCAGCTGAAGAGGGAATCAAAGGAAATGGTGTGGACCAAGGCTTCAAGGGCTCAAGCCTTGTGGAAGTGGAGGTAATCCTGGACCCTAACTTAAGCCTAGAGTAAGAAGAAAGCCCAAGTACGAAGAGGGCCAGGTCCCAAGTGATGCTGCCACCTCCAGGCCTAACGGCCCGAGCCCTCCTTGGTCCAAAGCAGACTAGCCCTAAACAGAGGAAGCCCTACTTGAAGAGAGGAAAGGCCAAGGCTTTGACCCAATCAGAGGAGCAAATTGTTTACTCCCCTCCTGACAAGAAGATTTCAGACAAAGCTATTAGAGGAAAAGGAAAAGTTGAAGTTTTTCCAAAAAACTTGGATTAGTTTTCTTGTTTGGTGATGTTTTTGTTTTTTGGTTTTCACTAACTAAACTTTGAACTTTATCCTTTGTATCGTGCTCATGTTGGTTAGTGGTTGTCATTCAAGATACTCTTACAATTAGTCTTGTTAGTAGGAGTAGTATAAATGACATCCATGGTTGCCATGGTGGTATGGAGATGATCTCCATTGTTGTTTTCTTGCCCTTGTGGCTTTGTCCAATGCATATCTTTTGCCTTAAAAAAAAAAACTTGACCGTTGGACATCTGATATCTTCTTTTGTATTGATTTATACGAAGAATAGAACATAGCTTAACCAAATACAAGTCTCCAATTAAGTTTTTGCTCAATGCAAAGGCTTAAACGGTGACTTTAAACACAGAATAATATGCCACTTCAACTTCAAAAAGTTGTAAACTACAGAAATTCTCACATCAAGGATCAAGCACACAAGCTAAATATGTTGCCCTTCACTATCCCAATATAAATTACATATGACTACACACAACTTTTTGTTTTTATTTTTATTTTCACCCAGATGACTCTGTTCACTGAACATTACAGCAGCATTTGCACGCAAAAGCTAGTGTCAGTAATGATCTACTTCTACAAAAGAGCCACAAATCATACTTCTCATGACCTGGTGATCTTAGGTTTTCTAAAGCTTGAAATTTTATGCATCAGGAGCACATAGCATTTTACGACACAAAATAGCCCCATAAATTGCCCGCAAAACAGTTGCCTGTTGTGCAAAGCATGCTTAAGGCTTCAATGCAGTTATTATAAGTTTAGGGCTGTGACGGAGTAGGAGATGTTGGAGGCTTCAGGTCTGGATACTGCAGATATAATAACTAAATTTGTTCAGAACATAAACCAACACAGAGAAGTCATATTGTTCAAAACAGCTGAAGAAAACAATGAAGAGTTGAAAGAAGGGAGGCATACAGATGCATATGGGGAAAGTGGCCTTGAAAACCCAGAAACTGATTCTGCTTTAACTGAATTTATTTCGGCAGCTGGTTCTGCAGCAGCTTCTGCCTTCTGTACAGTATTTTCAGCAGCAGCAGGAGGTTCTGAACTTGCTGCTACTGGTGAAGGAAGTGCCTTAGCTGTCGTGGTTAATGGTAGAAGAGCCTTCCCAATTTGCTGAACAATAAAGACATATCATCATTGTTAATGAGTAATGCCATGGCATTCAACAACTAGCTATGTTCCTAATATGAAGTTCAAATACCTTTATCTCATCAGCAAGCTCTTGTGGTGCAATCTTCGTGTTCAAGAATTCATCAACTTGGTTTAGAGTTTTCTTTCGATCCTGCCATGGAAAGTAAAGAAAGCATGAAGAAGATGAACCTAAATGTACGGATTAAACTCTTTACTATAAGGCACTAGCAGCAGAGTTCAGGAAAAGAGAATCTTAAGTTTCAAGGGGGTACAGATTTACCTCAGCAAACAGGAGTTTCTTACTTGCAAATTGAATAATTGCAGCTGAGCCTAATACTTCGAGTATTGTTTCAATCTGAAAAATTATAGAAAGAAAAAATTATTATCGAATACCAAAATACAAGACACATGAGAAGTAAAAGAGCAAATGAAAGAAGACTTCATAAAACCACCTCTGAAAATGCTAGTGCACCTAAGCCAGCAGCTGCTGCAATTCCAAGGGTGAGAGGCAAGGCATCAGAGCCATCCTGCAAAGTTATTTCAGTGATTACCATGTTGAAGTGCTAATGCTTGAAAGGTGCCATGAAGAGAGGCAGCAACTCAATGAGTTAACACTGACCCTAGCCTTACATGTTCTAGGATCCAAAACATGAAAGAGTTGCAAAATAATCTACGTACATGTACAATATACTTGCAAAGAAAAACGAATAACATGATTTATATTTTACGTTCACGAAAAAGAATAATCCATATATCTAAAAAAAAAAACACTCATATGTGCTACAGTTGGAAACTAGTGCTTCATTTTACAATAAATTCAGTTTTAGCTTGATGAATATGTTCAAGCTAAGAGTTTTTGACATTCTGCAGCTACAACAGGCTTAAGGATGCGTTGATTACCTATCAACGGTCTCATATATCCGATAATGCTTTTAAGGCTCAGCAAAGGAGCATAGAAACCGGGGAGAACTAGGATCTAAGGTATGGGGAGGCCATAGTTGAACTAAAATATAGTAGGGATGAAATTTAAATATAAATGAAGGGGTTAAAATAGATATATGCAAGAGCTTGGGAGGACAAACATTCAATTTTTCATAAATTATCTAAAAACTTCAAGGTAACTTTTTGAAATTAAAAATTTTGGTAGAAACCCAATTATCATAAAAGGAGCATAGGAACCCAACAAAGATTTTATGCAATCCACAGGCAGATAAAATGCCTGATCCCCGGTCTTTAACAGTTGGGGAAGAAAAACAGTGATCATATTCAGGTGCTCACGTTATCTGTTACTGGCATAATCATATCATTTTAAAGGCCTTCTATTGACCCTGCTATTTCTCAAGCCTTCTTCTCGACTAAACTATATTCAGCAACTTCGAGGTATCTTGTGCTTGGTTTAATTTAATTTAGCATGTCACTTTTCTAATGCTCCTTTGTATAGTTATTTCCATTTCAGTAAAATCGACGCGATATAGGCCACCATCCTAAAGGATCTAAAGTGCATAACACCATCAGCATACCATAAAGAGAAAAAAGAAAAAGAAAAGAGATCGAAAATTTTACAGCAAAGAAAGTAGATAGCAAAACAAGAAAGGTACATACCCCAACTGAAAAAGCATCAGTAAAACTGCTAAGATCAAAACTCAAAGCTTTACTTGGTGGTATCCAAGGAAGACTACTGTTCTGCAAAATCAAAACCAATATCAAATTCTATATTTGCCTACTGTATTAAGTCTATAACTTAAACTTTGAGTCCAAAAGTCAAGAAAATACCATCCATCCCTTGGGTCCTTCTGCTCCATCTTTTATTGCATAAGCAGCTTTAAATCCGTTTACAGTGACCAACTCTGCCACCAGTTCAGAGTTCCCATTGTATCTGGCTTCCGTCATAAAATTTACAGCATTAGTTTTGTATGGTAAATGACAGAGAACCAACCAGGAACTTGTCTTCAGTGAAATCATAAAAAGTAAAATTTGAGGGCAATGTATAAGAGATAAACGAGAAAGAGGAGAAAAGATCAAGAAAATTTCATGTATAACCTCTCGAGTTATGCAAAATGAGCTTCTGCTGTTCTTTCTCATACCAACACTTTGACACTCCTTGTTTATTTAAATTCAGATAAAGTTTGTAATTAGGTTGTCAATGAACCTGTACTAGTGACTAGTTGCTGATGAAGGAGCTAATTATAACATTCCAGCATTGAGGATAACTCTATGTGGCAGGAGCTATCAGGACTTAGAAGTAAACTATTAAGTCTATAACATATTTATGCGGGTGATGCAATACCATTTTCTGTCTATGTTTTGTCCTTCTGGAAATATTCTATCTTCCTAGCCTCAAGCATCCGGCAGATGCTCAGGTGCAAATTTAACGCATCTAAAACAAAAATACTATCTTGTGCCTTGTGGCTACAAATCAAATTGAGCTATGCATACATTTAGCAAATTGTTACTTCTAAAAGAATGAATGAACATGGATAATTTGATAGATGCAATGTAATAGGAAAGCGGATGCAGGAAGTAAAACAATTAATTATCCCAAAAGACCTAATTAAATTCATCAAGCACAATGCAGCTATCTAATTTAAAATTTCTACATCTAATTAGCTTATAACCCAGTAATTGTAAATGGGAATCGCATATAGACAAAAAGAACAAAAAATTGTTCAAAATCTTACTTATCTAGGATGAACAATGTAGTATTTTCTGGTTCCTTGAACTTCAAAGACAGCCTCTTTAAGAAACCTGGCTTATCTTCACTATTGTAAGCAATTGACACCGGCTTCTTCTTAAAACCCCTAACATCAGGAGTACCCACTTTTCTCAACTCCACCGGCGCTCTTATATCAAGTAACTGGGCATTTGCATCATCACCTAATACAGCATAAGCCTTTTTGGCAGACTCAACGCCCCATGCCTTTGGTTTCTTGAAAACCTGAGACAAAATCAATGGAACTGCCAAAACTAAAGCACCACCCGCTACAACAGCAGGATTTTCAGTGGCATAACTGATAACATTATCAAGAACTTCACTTGCATCAAATGCAGATGCTGGGGTGCCTACTGACTGTTGTAGTGCTTCCTCATATGTTAAAGCTTTAGCCAGCCCAGTGCTAAGAACTGAAGATAAGACCACTAGAGACCCACTAAAAGACTTTGACACGCTATCTTGTATTGAAGGTGAAGAAGCAGTGCTTAGAGAAGCGGAGCTTGAGAATTTGAGTGGTGAAATAGAAGGAATGCCTAAAAATTTTCTGGGTTCAGTTCTTTTTTCACAAAGAACCGATATTGGTGTCAAGCCTGCAGCATTAAGGGCCTCCATGGCATAATTCTTTGTCAAAAGACAACTTTCTTTTGGCACTAAAAAGAAACTATGCAAAGGGCTGAACCACCATAAGGAATAGGGTGTAACCGGTTTTTGTTTTTGTTCTTGTTTATGTTTTTGTTTAGAATGATTGAATGGACAGGAAGGAGAGGAGGACAAATTCTTAGCTTCAATGGGTGCAATTTGCTGGTGTGCTTTGAGTGGGGGGAGGTGCTGACTTGGCAAGAAATATGGGTAACTTTCCATTCATTGTATGACACGTGGAAGTGAGATGAGAGTTGATGATCACTTGTACTGTAGATTGCTTGATCGCTTTTCTGGAGTGAGAACGTGTGGCTGAGAAATTTCCAGAAAGCAAAGTTTCGGGAAGTCATACAGCAGTACATAGACCTACAGTACACAGTACAGGCAATGACTGCTGATCGCATATAATTTTCATTTAATCTTCCAGAAGAACCAAAAAATTTTAAGATTTAAGCTCCCATTTCATTTAGAGGTACATAAATTCTAAAATTAGTTTAGTAAATCAGGCCCTGCAACACTGCATTAACAAACCTGAATGTGTATTAGAGAAAAATCGATGCTCTGTCATGGCCATTCAATATGCATCCAGAACAGCTAGTACTCAATGTCGTAATGGTACAAGTTTCATTCAACTGTTAAAAATGATCTTGCCCTATAACATCTGTTAGCTGAATTGATCAAATTTATCTACACTATACACCGCTAGAAGAAAACAATAAAATTCTTTCTGAAATTATTGTGTACACCGTATCACTAATAAGAAGATTTTCTTTTTCACAAAAGATCAAAAAAGTAATCCAGGCCTTGCCCGATTTCCCAAATTGAAATACCGGTTCCCCATAACCGAGCTTCCTCTAGCCGCAGAGAAATTGACATTAATGATGGGTAAAACACTAAATGCTTGTTATCTTCATCATCAACATAAAGGAAAAAATGCTCCCCACTGTTCTTCTCCCATTGTATGTTAGGCTTGTGCTTCTCCAACAAAGAAAGGTAATCTCTACCAGTGATAGCTCCACCACCAGAACCTGCAGTTTTTTCACTCACTTTCACTTCAATATATTCTTCAACAGCTTACCAAACTAGATAAAAGTTCCAATCTAAAACCTAATATAATCTCAGGTATATTTTACTTGGAAAATAATCAAAGTTAATTTGCGATTTTGAGACTCCAGATTGTAGAATTTACCATTAGATTGTCTAGATCTATTCTTCATATGGCCTATTTCCTAAAATCTATGTATTTCTAAATTCTACCAGATCTCAAGAAACATCGATTTGACCATATAAAAAACAATAAACCAGATAGTAAAAAACAATAAACCGGATAGTTTAACTAAAAATGGAGAAAAACAAACTGCAGCAGAATTTTAACCAGCAAATCAGAGAAAATATATGCAAAAGTACCTGTAGAAAGGAGAAAATCATTTCCGTAAAAATTGATGCCAAGAAATATCTTATAGGCAGGGGTCCGAGCACCATTGCCAGTGGTATCAAGAAGTAACTGCAGGACATGATGGATCCACTTCAAAGGTGCATTTGGACCAGGACTATGAGGACCTGAGAAGTCATAGGTCATAAGTGAGAAACCATCAACAGCATCATTTACAGTCCGAAGATCCCCTGGGCCAAAGTCATACGCTTGAAGTTTCTCTGAATGTGGCGGACCTATAACGTAGATCAACTGTAAATGTTGCTTGCTGTTCCTTGCTGAGCTCACAGAATGCAGTGCATGCCCAAGTTGTTTTATAAACTGCAGGGCCTGGGTTTGCAAACCAAGAAAGATTTGTCAACAGGGCTATAAACTTCAGATCACATATCAGGCATAAATAATTCATCTTCTAGTAATTAATAAAAACAAATACTTTCCACTTATCATATTTCTATATGAATACATTGAACAGAAATCCTACGACTCATGAGATGATGGCCAACTAGACAAAACATCTTCAGGTTATATTTTCTAAGAAATTTTGATCATTATATCAATATCATAGAAGTAATAATCATGAATGAAAGTCGGTAATTACCTTATTTCTTACGTCTGGATCATGCAAGATACGATAAGCTGCCCATCTTGACCAGGACTCGAGCAAAATGCCGTCATATCCCATTTCCCTGTTCAAAAAGGAGAATCAGCAAGCAAAGGTTATTAAGACTAGATACAATAGTTACCCTGTCTGACAAATTGCAGAGCTCTAGAAGATGCAAATTAGAGGGTTACTAATTCAGACAAGCCAATAATGTCTGTTCAAGTAATACTTGATTGGTCCTATATGCATAAGAATAATGAACACCATAACAGATAGTGTACACCTTTGATCAAAAGTCCTATACGCCCTAAAAGTTTCTAACACCTGAACAGTAATGAACAGCTTTGATTATTCCATGTAGTTATAGGAATTATGATCACAGAAAACAGATAAAAAACTCTAATGTCGATATTTAGTTTCTAAGTAACTAGCATCTGTACCACTATCACCAATACAATTGTAATTTTTCAGATTGTTGCAACTGGCTAGTTCCAGCATGGAGAGAAGAGATCTAATCTGATACCAGGATATATATCACATCTTGCCTAATTTGATACCAGCATGCACCCATATTTAGCATATCTTACAAAAGTAGCTAAGTATGGCACTAGGACATCCAGCAAATGAATAAAGCCCTACAAGCTGTGGTCCTGTTTTCAACATTAATAGCAAGTGTGAAAGCTTACTTGCACTCCGATACAAGAAGGTGAATAACATAATCCCTCACATTCTCCTTAACAAGCATTTCCATTGGAAATGCTTCAAGAACAACTCTAGGTAACACCTACAACCAAAAAGTCAATTTAACATCAGAAGATATCCATGCTGGTTTAAACAAGATTAATAATGAAGTCAATCAAAACACTACGTATAAAAATTGCAATTGCCAAAACCAAATCCTTATTGCTTTCCAAAAGCAAGGAAAATAATAGTGGATTGTATATAATTACAGCCTTTAAAATTACCAGAGCATCCCCATTTCTTCTAATCTCCGAGATCCATCCTTTATCAGCATTATGCCTCCCCTCCAGTACTAGGTCAGTACCTTTGCTGGATACAGAAACAATCACATACACTCACGCATCAATCATTATATATATATATAAAGCAAAGTTCTTAATTTCTCAATTAGGTAATTAATTGTAAAAAATATAGCATACCTCTTAAGATCATACCAGACAGGCGATAAATGTGTGAACTTAGTAGTAAGCCTCTTTGCCATTTCATAGCCTTTAGCATTCCTACAAGGCTTAGAAAACTTCATCATCCATGATCACGACAGAGGATCATAACTAAAAGCTGCTTTAATCACAGTTATTGAATTAAAAAGAAGCGCCTACCATGGAGTAATGTAAGCCAAAACAGGATGAGAAAATTCCCGCTGAGATGCATTTTTTGAAACCTTTGAATTCTCCTGCAAAATTTTTCTTCATTTTAGGATCTATAAGCAAAACGAACACTTGTATTGCACTGATTAAAATGGAGAAGAAGCCCAAAAAACAAAAACACTGCTCTGCTTACACTGAGGATATCTTGGTAATTAATATCAGTTTGTAGAAGGCTTCCTTGGCGGTGGCCATGCGAGTCCGCACTGTACGTGTTTGAAGGGCATTTCATACGGTATACCAGTACCGAAACACCGGGAATAACCATGAACGCTATTGCCAAAATTAATATCAGCTTGCGACCCGAAGCAGCTGATTCGGTGGACTTGTCCGCTTTAGTCGGCGATTCCGCTTGGGGTTGACGGCGATCGGAACTCTGCGCGACACTGCGGTTTCGCGCCTTTGCCATTTGGATTGACTCCAAGTTACCGCTGAGTCAGAAACTTAAGGCGATTAGCGAAATGAACCAGAGTATTATTAAGCCAAACCAAGCAACTTAGATTTCACTGAAACGGCAAGCCGTTTATACGTTTAATTATCGATAATAGATGGAAGGACTTTTTTTTGGTCTGGAGAGGGGAGGGGGGTGGTAGATTCGAACCCCCCCTCAACTGGTGCCAGCCCCGTGGACAGGGAGCCTTACCACCCCGTCCCTAGGCGGGCTGGCAATAGAAGGAAGGACTGCTGATGATAATTTGCGAATAAATGGGATACAAAATGTCATCAAGGTAAATATTTAGGATGTGTAACTTTGGAAGCGAAACGCTACCGTTTTACAAAAAAAAAAAAAACACTTGATAAGAAAAAATCGCATTGCAGAGGAGCGGATAAAGTAGCAATTTACCCCCCTGAACTTGGACGCGATAGCCAATTAACCCGGATTTTAACTTTTTGGCCAATTATCTCACCAACTTGGCAAATTTGGCCAATTAGCCCATATTAGCTTTTCAGAAAAATTCATTTCAGTCCAAAACAACTTTTTTTAACTAATTCACCTCAAAACTTTCATTTATTGACTAATGAGGTCCAATTATTTTTTTTTTGAGAGAAATGAGGTCCAATTTATCAATATTAAAAATATAAAAGACATCAATTAGTAAAAATTAAAATCAAATTTTATTTTTTACGAATTAATATTCAATTTAAAAATAAAATCAAATTAAAATAAGAAAAAATATAAATAATTTTTAAATTTTTTACATAGATTTAAATTAAAATGATCAATTATTTTTTAAAAATTAAATTGCATCTATTTAACTTTTTTATTTTGATCAAATAGTGCTTATATATAGTTAAATAATTATATATTCAGTTTTAAAAAATTTATTGAATTTATTTTT
>CATIWK010553457.1:0-17006 GCA_949634005.1 Mallotus japonicus
TTGAAAAACTTTTAAAATTTAATAATTAGGTTATATATATATTTCTAAAAAAAATTATCAATTTAATTTGTTAGTATCCGTTAAAATTAGGTTTTTATTATTTTATAGGACTTAATTATACTAAAAAAAAGTTATAGGATTTAATTGTAATCAGTAAACTTCCAATATACTCAACTTTTCAAACGTGGAGTTCCGATTGGGAAAAAAAAAAACCGAGATGCCAAAGTACTCTTAAGGCACAGACCCAAGGTGCAAATTGTACCTTTTTCCATTTAAAAATTTTTTAAATTAAAAAAGGTGGTCAAAATATAAAAAATTGACATAAATCTAGATATTAAACAGATGAAAGGTGTGAGTTGGAGGTTGGCGGTTCAATCCCCCATTCCCCCCAACCTTCTTTCCCATAAATCCTAGGAACTTGTCCGTAGGTGTTTAAATGTTGAGCTACCCGCTTAGGATTTACTCGGTCCAGCTATAGAATCGGCTTCATTTAGAGGTTGAGAGTTTTACCCCTCACCTCCCTAGTAAAAAAAAAAACAGATAAAATATAATTTAAAATTTTGATTAATTAATAAAATGTACATTTAGAACTAAAAAAAAATAAAATGTGCTGGATCAGAAAATGCATAAACGTGGGAATAGAATGGATAACCTTAGCCTGACCCAAAAAAAAAAAAAAAGAATGGATAACCTTAGAAGAAATACGGACGTGGCAGGAGCCGGGATTCCTCGCTTGATGCACGCGATGGCCACCTTATGTCACGTTTCATTACTATTTCTTTTTTTTTTTAAAAAAAAATTGAATAGAGCCAATGCCAATCAGCCAACTGGTCTTACTGATTTTTTTTTTAAGGCAAAACACCTATATTCCCCTGTACTTTTATTTTTATTCCGATTTATCCCTGCACTATTATTTGTTCAGATTAAATCCCCACACTTTTATTTTGGTATAGATTGAATCCTTATTTAGAGTTGATCCAACTTTTATTTTTGTTCAGTTTTACCCCTACACTATTATTTGAAATTTGATTAACTTCCAATGAGGATTCAATCTGCACCAAAATAAAAGTATAGGAACTTAATCTGAACAAATGATAGTGCAGGGGCTAAATCCGAATAAAAATAAAAGTGTAGGGGAAAAATAGATGTTTTACCTTTTTTTAATGGGAAATCTTATCAATTAAACTAAAAATCAAAATCTTAAAAATCAACATAGCAAGAAAATAAATTTAATAACCTTATGTTATTTTTATTATATTCTTTTCTATTTAAGTAATTAATTATTTATTTATTTATTGATATATATATATATATATATATGGTATTTAATTGGTTAAATCAGGACTTTAAAACGTTGATTAGTCCGCAAGGAAGAATTAATAAAATAATATGTAATAAAACAGACAGAGAGGAGAGAAGATATTTGTAGAAGGAGAAAGGTGTTGCAGAAGCAGACATGGACACGAGCTGAACTCATGGCTCATACGATCGAAGACTATTCCCTCACGCAACTCTCACGCTCTCTCTTCTTCTCTTTGTACTCTTTCCTCTCCTTTCCTTTTCTATAGAAGCTCGATTGCTTCTCTCATCTCCTCCTGTCTCTGCTTTGCTCTTGTATGCTTATTCTTTCATTTCTCTCTTCTCTTCTTCACTTTCAATTTATGTAATACAAGCAAAAAGTCAAAATTGATAAATTTGATTATTTTTTTTTTCTTGCAGTTCAATTTTTACAGCTATGGCGCTGCATTTGAATGCGAGAACAGAGCGTTTCAGAGTGAAATGTTTGAGTGAAAATTCGTCAAAAAAACTAGCGGTTACTACTCCTGCCTACTTATCTCTCAAACGTAATTACGATATTGTTTCTATTTCTATTCAGAGAAGAGAATTATGGAAGCTCAGATCACGCTCTAGCAAAGGTAAAGCTGTCTCTGCTTTAAAATCTGAAGAAAATGTTTTAGCAGAAGAAGAAGAAGAAGACGAGTCACGGGATGTAATAAGGTTCAGGACGTCTGATTTTAAACTGCTTGATCGTGTCAGTATTGGCCTTGGTGGACGGGTACGAACAAAATCAACAATTTCTTCAATGTAATTCTGATTTTTTTTTTCATTTTTTAATTTCACTTTTTTTTTCAGACTGATGAGGTAGTTTATGAAGCCATAGTGAAAGATTCTAGCAGGTTGCTCCTTTTTCATTACAAGTATTTTAATGTTTTTTTATTGAAAATATTGTTGGTTAATGTTATTGTCTGGCATGAATGTATGGACTTCTGCAGCACTTTATATAACACAAAAGTTGTCCTTAGACGGTTTGTGACTGCACAAGCACAACGCAGAGGGAAGCGAGCAATTGAGGTTTGGATTCCGTTCTACTTTCTACTGTGCTACGGTCTGCTGCAATCTGCCGTAGTTTGATCTTTTTCTTAATATGCTGTTTAGGTACTGAAGAAGTTGGTTCGTCGAAGACTCCTTTACCATTCTTATTCAATGCAAGTTCACGGTTATGTTTCCTCACCTGCTGCTAGTGGACGTGTTTCGTTTACCCTGGTTCATGGGGTAAGTCTTTCTTTGTGTAAAAGTGGATACGTAGATTTTTTCTAGTGGTAAAACCTATATTATTAGTAGACTTTGGTTTGTGCAGTAGACTCTTGTTGAATGGTTTTACGTTCATGGAACAAGTTTTTGTGTTTCTACCTGTTGATGCTCGGAGTTTTCTTCTAGTTTTTTTTTTTTTTAATTTATCCTGAACTGAAAATCTTACGAATGATAGTCTATGCATATGGGAAGAGAACTTTGACAATTTATTTAATTCCTTTATGTTTTTGCAGTATCATGGCAGTTTTTCTTTACAACATTGGCTTCAACAATCAGATTGGCTTCCTACCTTGGAAGCTACCCTTGCATTGGATGAGGAATCTCTTAGGAGGGTGGGAGACGATACAGTTGGAGGACCTGCAGTCTCTCGCCAGTTACGGATCATACGAATATTAATGAGGGATCTCTTAATTGGAGTATGTTTAATTTGTTATATCAATGACCGCATGCATATCATCTGACACCCTGTACAAGTAGCTGAACTAAGGATTTTGCATCATTTTCTTCAGGTGAATTACTTGCACAGTCATGGACTTGCTCATACGGAGTTGAGGCTGGAGAATGTTCATATAAGTCCAGTGGATAGACATATTAAAGTGAGCACAGTTTTTCTTGTCTTATGTCAATCTGTAGAATCAGATTCTGCGACTTCCTTGATTTTATAAGTTTGTTTGGTGTATGAACTACCAATACACATAAAAAAATTCTCCAAGAGGAGGGCTGTGCATCATCTGTTACCCATCAAGTGTTGTTTTCAAGCAGGATTATTTCCAATGATCTCATAATTTAGCTGCAATATTATTTTCATATGTCCCTTGAAGTCCAAAGTTATGGAGGACTTGATGGCATTGTTAGATAATAAGAAAACTCTGGTTGTCTTACACATATTAATGAAGTTGCATTGTTATTCCTTCAATTTGTAACCTACTCTCTAATGCTCTGAAATTTGAGTTTTTATTAGGTAGGGATACTAGGAAAGGCTGCTGACTTTTATGAGGATGGTCCAAATGCTGCACTGGACAACTGCGTAAATCGACGACAGATGATGATTGCATTTGACATGAGGTATTGTATTGAGAAACATAAATATGTAATATCTATTTTAAGTTTAATACTGCTAGCAGTTAGCAGATCTACTTCGAGCTCATTCTTTTCTTATGTATTGCAAAGATGCGTTGGATTCATGATGGCAAAAATGGTGTTGCGAGAACTCATGGATCCCTCAATCTTCACAAGGTTCAAATCATTCCTCACAAAGGTATAACATAGTAATCTTGCATTTCAGTGCTGGCTTTTTGGTCATAACATGCAGAACATGAAGACACATAAAATCTCTGGTTGCTTCATAGGATTTTCCTTTTTAGCAACACTAATACATTCTACAAGATGTATGGAAGACTTGAGCAATATATATATATATTTTTTTTTCAGAAGTATGCCTGCCATGTTATGTGTCAGGCACTTTATTGAACTCTTCACTGAATGGGTGCAGGGAAATGATCCTTCATGCTTGCGAGAATTTTTATTGCCGATTCTCAGTAGGAATTCTCCATCTGGTAGTGCTGGACTTCAAGTAAGTGTATGCCCTCTGAATGCAAATTCTTGTCTGATCTATATGAAAATATTACAATTTATCAGTATTCTTTCTTCTGTAGATACTTGATCGGAATTCGGGTGCAGGGTGGAACCTTTTATCTTTATTACTTGCGACCAAACCTTCTAAAAGAATAAGGTATTCCTTGTTTGCAATTGAGAAAACAGTTAATGTTTCATTCACAGCAATGCTGGTTTTAATTTGTGTTGATCACTTTAATTTGTTTTCAGTTGTTTAGATGCTCTCAGACATCCATTTTTGTGTGGACCTAGATGGCGGGTTGTACCGTCCATGGACATTATTAGATGGGGACTTGGTTCAGCTGCAGTCCGCATTACTGAAGAATACATTTATAGCCAGCCTCAGGTATTTTTCTCCAAAAAGGTTTTTGTTGTCATTCCATTGGTTCCTTTGATCATGAATTTTTCTTGCCAGTTCAAAAGTTTTGCTTGGACTCTTCCAAACTTTGTCTTTCCTAATGGTACAGACTATATGGTACTTTGAAACTGTAATTTTACTGAAGTCTTACTGCATCAAGTATGAAAGTCATTATTTCTTGTGCTTTCATTTCGACCTTTTGATTGGAGAGTATATTTTAAGAGATTCAGAAAGCACTCTGCTGTTTCATGTCTATCTTTATGAAATTGAGCAACTTGAGTCAGTTTATTCTTATATCCTTATGAGTCGTCTTTATAGGCTTTCATATCCATTTTTTCCTTTCAAAATTCCTTTCAAATAAGGATTTTAGCATTTACTCACTAACGTCTGATTTGATGTGATAGCGGAACAGACTTGCCTACTTCATTGAACTGATGGAAATGTTGAATCCTCATTCAAAGCCTTGGGTAAGGAATCCTTTGCACTGGTTGTAGCTTATATTCATTGATGTCTTTGCTGTCGTTCATGAATTACTAATCAAGCAATTTAGAGCTGTACTGTAGGTGCCTGTTAAGGCTATGCATCATCCATATTATGGCAAGATTTTCACTAGCTCTACACCTAGCAAAAATATGTATTGTTTGGTCCATGTTCACCACCTGTATGGTCAACTCATAAATGGTTAGCATAAGCATGCTAATTTTGTATGTGCATGTGTGATGGTTGGAGATTGGAGAGGGGGGTGGGTTTGGCTGGTGGTGAAAAGTTAAGACATAAGAAGGATTCTGTTTCTTCATTGGTTAACATAGAAGAGAGATTGTATTTTGCATGGACTTTTAGAGTTTCTGTTTTTCATCTATCAAACATTCTAGAAGAATAGGAAGTCTCCTTTGCATTAGGACTCGAAACATATTAGTTGTAAAACTTTGGGCATGAACATCCTAATTATCGAATCTCTTTGGTTTCTTCAATTGTCTTCATTTGACCTGCAGAACTGGTTGGAGTTGCTGCCCGGGAAATGGCGTCTGTTGTATTGCACCGGTAGGCACATAGGCTTAACCATTCGCCAGCCTTCTACTCGTGTCCTTATTGGTGATGTGAACCTAACCGTTTCAAGAGCATCAAAATCGAATACCAGCCTTTCTTTCACTTCTGACATCGGCTTCACAGTCATGACTGGTCATGATTGGCCCCATGACAAAACCGGCATATTTGGGAAATTGGAAGTCAACTCTTTATGTAGATTAACATCTGGGAGAAGGTTGTACATTAAGGAAGAAAATACAACAGGAAGATTGTTCTTTGGTCAGTCAAACAATTTTGAATCATTGCTTCAGAAATTATCAGGGAGAAAATGGAGGAAAGCAATCCCTTTCAAGGAGTTTCCGTTGAGTCTTCCAGTGGCCAAGCTTGTTTCAGGCGAAATAGAAGTGAAAATGAATATAGGTGACGCACTCAGTAAAGATGTTGTTTCTGCAAGAAATATAATTCAAGAAGTTCGCACACAAATACCTCCGGAATTGTTTGATTTGTCAAAGCTTGTTTGTGGAACATTCTTGGACTCAAGGCTACTAGTCCTCCGTGGGGTGAATGGATCAGCTCTTCTATTTACGAGGTCTTGTGGGGATGAGAAATTGTAGATAACAGTTGTTAGGCAAGTGTAAATTGTGTATTATAAAATTGTTGCAACCTGTAAACAGTTAATGTGCATGATTCCTTTTGATGCATCCAAGCTATTGTGTAACATATCTCCGTCACCGTCACCATTCCTTGCTCACGTATTAAAATGAAAATGTACAAATCCATCTATGGGCCCCAGTATCGGCCAATGTAAAATGAGACAATTACGGGGAAAATAACATTTGAATATTACATTGATAAATCCTTAAACCAAAATTGATTCAATATCCATATACGTCATAATTTATGGTTTGATTCTGTTAGTTTAGTACACATGATCTACAAACCGAGTAGCACATTAGCAGGCGATGCAAACACATTCAGAGGAAAGAGAGGCAAATGAATTCTCAGCTCAGGCTCATCCTAGCCTTTAGGATTCATTCAAATCCTTCAAAATGTGAAATTTACAGTCTACGCGCTAATACAATACATGGCAATGTATTCATAGACAAGGCCTGTGTGGTTATGATGATGTTCGAGAAATTCAATTAGCCCATGCCTCTTGGGTTAAGGTAGGTTGCTCTCACAGCACTATCTGCCAAGAAAAAAGAATTGCTCGTTCTGCAGTGAACTTAGATCAATCCCTGGCGCTGCAGATCAGTGTATGTCTTCTTGTTGTAGATATTCCCCTCTCTGTCTTCATACTCCTCCTCGAGATCTGGTCGCCACTTGATCAGTCCTTGCCGTTCTTGTATTTTTTTCCATAAATCTTTTGCCTCCTGCAGAACATAACGTTTAGAGTTTAATAAAGGACAAAGGAAAAGAAAATTGCAATGCTGGCATTAACATATTTCTAGTCATCCATGCGCAGATTTTCATTTGTAATCACACATCATAGCTGTGGTTTTACGTTACATTCTGTCTGACCAGTATAGGGTAGAGCATATATATCCATCTGCACATGAAAAGACTCTACTGATAGACCACAAGACTTTTCCAACTTCAAAGACAAGATCTAGAAAGCATACATCAATTGACGTGATCTCATTGAAGTTCTTGGTGTTTGGAATGCCAAGACAACGCATCCCATGTTGATGCCTCCACTCTTTGAAATGCCGCTCAAAAGCCCTTCGCCCCCAGAAACTGTGATTGCCACATATCTCACACTTGAATTCCTGAAAAGCAGAAAAAGAATTTGTAAGCTCATGAGCCATAGAATGATAGAACCTCTAAAAAGTCTCAAGGGGAAGCTTAACCAAACAGAAGACAAGATGAAAGGCTGAGATAGACAATTAAGACAGATGCAGAACATAGTTTCATAGGCAATACCTGACCAAGACCATGAAGTTTATACAGCCAATACGGTATAGGCTTTCCATCCCAACCCATCGGCAACTTGAGAGGATTGTAAATTTGTTGCTCTTCATCATCACTTTCAGTGTCAGCTTGTGTCTCTTCCTGCTCCAAAATTGTCAGATCAAACTTTATAATCAGCAAAAAAAAAAAAAAAAATGATTCAACAATCCTAAACATTAAAATCTGAAACTTTTGACACAGCAATGGTGGCACATCAAGCAAATGAAAAAGGCAGGAAGAATTTAGTAACAGAGCATCACATTCCTTACATTACAAAAAGCTTCCCAATGGAACTATCCTACGCTTTGCAGACTTGCCATTGCCAACATGCTAGGTAGCTTAAACTGTCTAGGTGAGGAAGGACATGACATCAGGACACTTCAATAGGATAAAGTTTAAAAATGTTATCACTTTTTTAAACCAACACAAAAGAATGTAAGCCCGAGAGCTTGAGTACATTAGGAAGTCATCCTTGGGATGGTTCAAATTGGACACAGCCACGGCAAGGGCAACTAAAGTGGTACCATATAAAGCTTGGAGCTAACAAGCTAGCAACAATGAAAACCCTGGGTTCAAGCCCTTATCAACAGCTACTCCTACGGTGATGAAGTCCTAGGCCTGACATAAATGCTGTAAGTTGCCACTCCTCTTTAGATTTAATCAATATTAACAAACGAGTGTAAAACAAGGGTACCCATATCACCATGGTACATCACCTATGGAGCTTCTGCTTATAACTTATGAGGCCTACCCACATACCGATACCATGAAATGTCATTAAAGTGGCATCAGCACAGTTTATAAACTGCTTAAACAATCTATGCTAATTTCTATCATCTTACCTCCTCACGTTCTGCTTCCATTTCATCATATGTCAAAGCCTGCTTCTTCACAACATTTTCCTTTGTTTGTACAATTGTCTGCAGAAAGTCAAAAAAAATTCATCACGATATTCAGATGCAAGAACAGACATGAAAAAAAAAAAAGGCTGACAGCTCCAAGGCTTAAGATCTCAAAATGCCCATAAGGAGGAAACTAGATAGTCATGCAACATTAGCCTACCTCCATTAGTAAATCACACAGCATTTTCAATTTTGCCTCCATCAGAGCAATTTCTTTTGAATTCTCATCTTCCCTTGAGGCAGCTGCACCTCCATTCTGTTCCATCCCACGTGAACCTTTAGCAAAGTGCTTCTTGTCTAACTTTTCAAGAGATGTATGCTGCGCAAAATGAATAACAAAATGTAAATCGCATTAAAAGTCAGGCAGAAATGAAAATAGGATTTTGAATATATTTTAGTCAAATTTCAGCAAATAAGGTCGTGTACAATCAAAGAACAGCTCTGTGGGAAGAGAGATTAAATTTGCTAAATAAAATAACATCTAAATGGTGCTCAGATAGGTAAAAGAACTGGAGTAACCTTTGTAAGAAAAAGCCTCTCTGCACGCTGCTGGATAGTACCACCAGTCTTTAGTCCTAATGCAGCCAATGCCTGCCAGAGAAACACATAAGCAGAAAAGACAATATAATTAACATAACTGGATTCCAGAGCCAATTAAATCTGAATAACAGAGTGCAGTAAGTTAAATGGACAGAAACTATTTAAAGTAATAAAGGCGATCTTTATCCAATAACGATGACATTACAGTATGCCTTAGAAGAACTGGTATCTTATCTGATTAAACAAACCCTTTCTTCAATAGGAAAACTCCAAGCTCTTAGGAGATTAGTAATTACATTACAACATCAACAACGTTAGTTACCAGAAACTCGACCAAAGAATGCTCTACAACTTCAAGAAATTCAACTGAGCAGCAAGCAAATGATGCAATAAAACAGTAGCTGGAAAACCATGATACAGCTGCAAAAGTTATACGTACCTCCTTTAATTTTTCAGGACCTACATCCATCAATTCTTCAACTGTGCTATAATAATCAAGATCAATCACAGTATCCTGAGCTGGAACTTGCTCATTTTCATGAACATTCTTCTCCCATCCTTCTACAGTGCCATTTTCCCACCGCTCTTCAAATTCATCTGCCACCTGCCACAACATTATACATCATCAAACAAAGTACATGACTGAAAACATGAGAATCTGGTCAAAACCTAATTTGCATTATAGACATTAGTTAAAAACATCAAATAAATCAAAAGGTTACACATATTAAATGACTTCAGAAAAATGCCAAGTAAAAGAATCATATCTAACAAACCTTTGAGAATATCCTATCAAGATCTTTCAAGGGTTCAGTCCGCTGGAAAAAGGAGATTAAATAGTGAAGTAGGTTCTCCATATATTCCCTGTATTGCCTGCAGAAAATTAAATAAAAATCAAAGATGATCAAATCTTGCACAAACTAAAAGCTCTTAAGAAATTATATAGGTAAACAGAGTGCCAGAGCAAGAATTACTTATTGTGTGAGTAAAATAAAGACAAAATAGAATATACCTATTCCACTTCAGCTTACGAGGGATAGTATGTGGTTGTGAAAAAACATCAAGGTAAGCAGAGTATTCAATAGGCTCCCCAAATTTTGAATTGATGTATTGGTTGTACAACTCATGCATGTCCAGATATTTCCCAAAAGATTCCTGAAAAACATATCCAGACAAGATACTGTTAAACTAGATTGTTAGGAAAATTCTTGTTTCTAAGGAAGAATCAAGGCATTCCATCATGATAGGATGGAGAGCGTGAACTACTACTCTTATACAAAAAGAAAAGGTTAGAAATTGAGTAGAAAACAAAAGCATGCAGAACCTAAAGCTGAAAGGGCTGAAATTTGAGAATATGATACTCAATTTCATGCTTATTAATGCATTGTACTAATCTATATATATATATATAATCGCAACCTTCACCAGTCACTCAACATACAGAGAGTACAAAGGTGCAAAAAAACATAACACAGGCACTAATGCAAAGTAAATGAGACAGAGAGAGAGAGACTACCTCGCCGGTGAAGTCAATAAAAGGTTCCTCTTTAAGAATTGCCTCATAATCATCATTGGTATCAACAACTCCACGAGCAGCTGGATGCTTTCTATGGTACTCACGTATCTATACACAGCATTCAACATCCATAACATTAGTTTCAAAAATACAAAATAGCCAAAACAACAAAAATTCAGCTTCAACTTCAATCAAAATACTCTATCTACTTACCTCTTTCAATCTATCATAAAAGGCACTAAACACATTTGTTCCTGTAGCTGTTTGGCCACCAAGAGCAGCAATCTCATCTTTCCTAGCATTGTCCTTATCTTCGTATATCTCAATCTGAATCAAAAGAAAAAAAAAAAAAAAAAAAGAGCTCAAAATCACGAAAATGATGTGAACCAAGCGAAGTGTTGAATTTGGTTGACGAAGTAAGAAAATTACAAGTTTGTGCGTAGTAGATGTCAGTTCATTTATCATGTTACGAACACGGTGGCTTTGATAGAGACCGTCCTTTCTTGATGCTGGCTTATTCTGGAGATCCTTCACTATGAGACGCTCTAGCCTCTCCACCTCCTCATGAGCCGCACGTGTTACCTCCAAAAGCGTCGACGACATCTTCCTCCGCCGGTCTGTTTTTCTCTGAAACCGTTTAGAAATGGAGGTTTCACGGCGAAGTTAGACTACTCTAGGGTTTATCCGTCAGAAATTTTTTTTTAAAAAAAAAAAAAAAACAGGACACGAGGGTCTAGATTGATTAAGGGTAGTTTCGTCTATTTATCTAAATTGGTCATTAAATTAAAAAATAATAAAACGACATCGTTTTATTTACAGGTTTGTTTAATTTTTTTTTTATTTTTGTTTTTCCGGTGTGGTTGTGCAGTTAGAGAGCTTAGAATGTGAAATTTGGAAAGCAGAAAAATAATGCAAAGGGTAACACAGTTCCTCTCAGGAGGAGACGATGAAGGACAGAGATTATTGGATGATGAAGAATCAGATGGGTTTTGTTCTCTTTCTCCTACTCAGGTTTCTTTCTATCCAATTTTCAGTCTTTATCGATTCCTTTCTCTTTTCTTTTAGCACATTAAGAGTGTTTAAGCTTATGCTGTTTCTGGGTTTTTCTTTTTTCTTTTTTTTGACTATCATCAGAGAATGTACGCATTTGCTGCGTGTATGATCGTTGGACTAGTTTGTATGTTTCTGGTATGATTCCTTTAAATGATGTTATTTACAATTTTGTAATAAATTCAACATAATGAAGTAAAAAAAACTAGAAATTTTTCTGGGTTGATGATTTTTTTTCTCTTTTATGAAGATTTATTTGGATGCATTGATATAGAATGTTCGTATTTGCTTCTGTTGGCAGTCATTGATTGTTCTGTTGAAGCCTATTAAATTTGCTGTGTTATTCACCTTTGGTAATCTTCTGGCAGTTGGAAGGTAATTTGCTTTATTTTTCCTTGAACCTTTTGTGCATTTGAAGCCTTATGTACCTAAGCAACATGATTTTTCTCTACCTTAATCTTTCTCCCGTTTATTTTTTTTGTTTGGTCAACTAATGTATATGTCCAATCCATAACCATTCAACCCCAAACGATATAATCTTTCTTCCATCATCAGAAGTATTGTTGTTAGGAACTTTTATCCTCTATGTTTCTATGCTCTCATCCCTGTGTTAGTTATCGCATCTCTTCTTGACATTTAGCAGATTTGTGACATTCTTGGCTCTATCTTGTCAATTATTTTGGATTTTTACTACAGAAACTCATTTCAGTTGATGAGTTTTTTTTCTTTTTAATTCAAAGTTTCACATCCCGCCAAGCCTGCTCTTATAAGTCAGAACTCATAAGTATAGTGATGCCATATTGATACTTGAATAATTTTCCCTAGGATCATCTGACTTAGTTCAATTGATTATTTTTCTTGACCTTAAAACTTCTTTTCTTGATTGGCAGCACAGCCTTCCTAATTGGACCTGCACAACAGCTAAGGATGATGTTTGACCCTGTCCGCATTTATGCAACGGCTATTTACATTGGGTTTGTTGCTATGGCTCTTATTTGTGCTCTCTGGGTAAGTTAATAATCTGGATTCGTCAATGGGCCAAAATATTATTATGATGCCTAACAATGGAGTGTATAGATTGATTGTTCACATAGAGAACATTGTGGAAAATTTCTATCAAGTTGAAGCCTAATTCTTGATTTTTATGTGTAGATTGTTTAGTTTAAACAATCATTTTTATGCAAGTCAGTGGTTTTTGTTTCTTCATTTTTTTGATCGAGCACGGGACTGTCAAAGAGAAACTTGCACCCATTAATCAATTATTTGCTATTCTGAACTGTCATCTTCAACTCTTTCTCTATAACACATCCAAAGTCTGTAAGATATAATGGAAGGTGTTGGAATTTCATCTCTTCAAAAAAAATTTAGAATTGTAGCAAAGTGATCAAATTTTGATAATTAAAAAGGATATTAAAACTTATAACCTTTTTTCCAATGGAGAGATGTGTCCATCAACCATGTTACCCATCAGCCATCCAAGCAATTAATTTTGAAAATTGGAACCGTTTTCTCACCTGCATCATGTAGCATGATGGCCTCTCTTCTTTCTGTTATTTGTCCATGCATTCCATTCAGAATAATTCTTGAGGAGACTTAAAGTTTATATAGGATCGTGTCATTTTCACCCATCTTAGTCTCCATGTCACTGCAGCTGTCAAACATAAAAGTTACCTCCACTTTGAATTTTTTTAACCCTCATTAAGAATTCCTTTTACTCCGTTAATCGGATTATGGACAGCTGTTGGTCTTTATGCTTTCTTCTTTTAATATTGCAGATCCATAGCACAATTTTAACAGTAATTGCAATTATATGTGAAGTTTGTGCCCTTATTTGGTGAGTTTCTCATTATCATTCACCCAGCATGCAATTTCCTTTGCAATTCTTCTTGTTCTTTTTTCTGTTTTTTGGGGGAAGGCTATACTGCCAATTTAAGAGGCTATTCAGGCTTATGAATGAGTAGACTTTACAAATTTATACAGAAAACTGTGATTTCAGTCATTCATATATGGCAAGTCACTATAATAAATTTCTGCAGTTAAAGATAAAATTTCTCAGATATTAAGGTTGTCTAATTCACTAATGTGTTCTTGTGTGGGATGTTTCAGGTACAGTCTGAGTTATATTCCTTTTGCTCGTACATTGGTGTCCGATTTGATGTTCCGGTTCTGTGACACTGAGCTTTAAATAGTGCAAATTCATGGAGATTGATCACCTGGAAACTCATTGGTTTCCATCTTTGTCATGTTTTTTTTTTTTTTTTCCATATTTGAGTTGCCACATTTTTTTAATTTGCTTTTGCTGATGTACTTGAGTGTAGCATTCAAGGCTTCTCGATTGTTAACAGAGTTGTATAGTTCAGGTTTTCTTCTCCTTTACTTCTGGATGAAGAAGCCCATACTGCTGAGGCCAGGCTGAAGAAGCCCGGCACAAATTGCTACTTCTTGTTCAAAGACGTTTTTTGCTTGTAAAGTGATGTATACACACGCAAAGCCATTGTTTCTTTCTTGAACATTTCCAATTATATTGCTGAATTATACAACTAAGTTTCTATTGGAACAACTTCTAGATAATTGCTGAATTATACATCTAAGTTTCTTCTGGAACAACTTCTGGCATTTGCTCAGATATTGACAAGAAAAATCATGTGACATCATTTGATGAATTTTGCTGGAATTTCAAGAAAAACTTGAATTGATGCAATGTAATTGGGCTGTGTAAGCCTAGAACTCTGTTTTGTATTGATTCCTTGGGTCCCCCTTGTATGGTAACCCCACAAGGCATTGTTGTGGATACAACTGCCTATGGACTATGGTAGCCAAGATGGGAAAGTGAAAAGAAAGAATCAGTTGGGCATGTATTTGCCTGCCATAACAGGCTAAAGACGAGTAGATGACAAAAAGACTTGAACATCTTTTCTCCATCTTTTGGCAAGCCAAAATTGACACCGGGGATGATTTGAACCTAACATCAAAAGCATGCGAGTGAGTGAAAATCTAGCACTCAGAAATCTGCCCGACTGTTAGTGGTAGCTACCTACCACTAAATGTAACGTGCTTTGAAAAAACTTCTAGGTTAAGTTCATGAAGCTTTCACCAATAATACTGTCTGCCCATGGTATTTTAAGCAAGCGACAGCCGACCAGTCCTTGTTTGCATCATATATAGACCCTTTTTTCTCTAGTGATCCCACCATGCTCTGATCAAAACTAGTCTCTCTTTATGAGCTCTATCAAAGGGTTAAAGCTAATATCTATGACCATGTTTATGGTAAATGACAAATCTAGTATGGACAAAAGTTGGGGAAAATGTTGTTTTTATAGTGATACTAGCTCTAGGAGACATTAACATCAAAATTGAAGCAACTTGCAAAAGAATGGACTACATGATTCTTCCATTTCAGATATTAGAAATTTTTGTGTTTTCAATCTTAGGAAGATAGTAAAAAATGTCCTTTTCTCCTTGCCATTACTGAGACAATTTGGAAGAAATTATCTTTGTAGAGTGACCTATAGTTCATAATATTTGTATATTTTATATAAATACATATTTTCCAAAAAAAAAAATAATGGAGTGCAGAAGCCATGGTTGGCTAATTAGTAAAGCAATTAACAACAAGAAACCCTGTTAACGGTTGTTTAAACATCACAATCATTGATGGTACACAATGCCAAAACACCAGAACTCTTCTTTTTGCAATATTTATTTATTTGTTTGTTTTTTTTTTTTTTTTTGTGTTTGTGCCAAAACAATTTAGATGAATTAAATAAGGTTGGTTTTGACTAATCAGGTGATTGAAAGACAAAGAAACATGTAATGTGACTTCATAAAATAAAGGCCATAGAAAATATGCAATTTGATGGGTTGGTGGGAAATAATTCAGAATTATAATCGTGATTAATAATAGGTTAGAAAGTAGTAAGCATAAACTTGAATATTCATCCTCTTCAATACTCCCAACTACCCACTTGCATTCTATGGTCCATCAACAACTTATAACGAAATCTACCACCGCTTAGTCAACAACTCCACCGCCGCCGTCATGATGGCTGAAGGGAGCTGCTAGTGCTACCACTACCACTGCCACTACCATCAGTCCATCAGCAAGGCAAATGAATCTTTTCTCGTTTATTTTGGTAATTTTGCATTGGTCTGTAATAATGATGTTCCAATATTCTTTAAAACTTTATTAATTTAAGGGTAATTTCTAGTGTCACATATTGCGACATGAATAGTACCTTATGAGTCGTATAAAATTATTATCAAATTACTAAAAAGTATATGCAATAATGTAATAATTTTACATGAATAGTAACACAACTTGAACAGAAAATAAGAAAAGTGTATATTGAGCCTTCATTTACACTGTCATTGTAAAGGATTTTATTCAATTTAATCTTAGCCTGCTATAAAATGTTAAAAAATGTGCCGCTTAAGCTAAGATTTCGGGTTTGAAACCTAGTGTATACAATAGCATTAATAGAGAGATCTTTACCGTCTTTCAGAGTCCAATCCGGGTCTAATCCAAATTAATCGGATTCTATGAGCTATCAAATATTGAGTGTATAAAATGTAAAAAAATGCCGAAATGGGCCAACCAAAACCTGCCTAATATTGAAAAAGATTGGTACCTGTTGTACTCAAATGATTACATGTGCTTGTAATTGCATTGCATCTCAATATAAAAGATTTTTAACTCATAAACAAACCCAAAGGTTGCCCTCTTAGCCTCTGACCTTTTCATTCCATGAAGGACTACAAAAGTGACTCCTCAATTAATCAAACGCCTACTCTGCCATTGCATTACATTTAGAAAATGTGTATATGTCAATAAATGTTATAATGCATGCACCAACATTTTTTTTCTTTTTTTACTTTAGGGTTTACCGAGCTTCTTAAAATAATTTAAAAATTGTAATAATGCGTTCAAAATAATATTGCAAAAGATGTTGGCCTTAATTTTTGCCGACCAAACCGATTCACCATCAGTAGTATCGTAAAGTCCAAGCCGCAATTGTGAAGGATCATGACCTTTAGCCTCAAGACATGGCTACGTGACTACAACTGATATACATTGACATTGTTTTGTGTTGCAATTTAATGGATCTCAACTATACTTTCTTTTGTTTATAATAATAAAATTATCGATAATCCCAATCTGCTCCGAGAAGCCGCATCAAGATTGACCATTTTTATGTGTCCTCTATGATATATCTGAACCTGATGATTATTATTTGATCACAACAATTTGCAACCTGTTGGCATATAATTTAAATCATCTTATTGCATTACATCATCATAGCGAATAATTCAAGTGATAAAATATTTAAATATCTAAATAAAAAAAAGAGCTCCAACTCTATATTTTTCCCATTGTTCTCTTTTTTTATGGTGGAGAATTAACCACTCCAACTAATTCAAAAAAATTAATGGAAACATAAATTTTTCTCTCTCTTCTCCA